>SKCR01003051.1:0-17036 GCA_019454045.1 Zanthoxylum bungeanum | reverse complement strand
TTACTGTCTAACACACAGACCATCCAGGATGAGTCTGTACCACAATCTTCATATACACAAGGGACCGCGTAGGTCGGAGTGAGTCAGGACAGTACCTGAGAGGTATGGGTATCTGATCTCGCCTCATGTGGATATTAATCTTATTGAGGATAAAGAACCGTCTACGTATGAGGAAGCAATACAGGATATTGATTCCGCTTTATGGCAAGATGCCATGAAGTCCGAGATGGATTCCATGTATGCCAACCAAGTTTGGACACTGGTTGATGCAACCAGAAGGCGTAAAACCTATTGGATGCAGATGGATCTTCAAGAAGAGACCGACATGGATGGCACGTACAAACGTACAAAGCTAGGCTTGTAGCAAAGGGGTATCGTCAACAATATGGTATTGATTATGACGAAACTTTCTCACCCATTGCCATGATTAAATCCATTCGGATAATGCTTGCAATAGCTGCATATTTCGATTACGAGATATGGCAGATGGACGTTAAAACCGCTTTCCTTAACGGAACCCTTTTGGAGGATGTTATATGCAACGCCTGACGGTTTTGTCGTACCTAGACTTGCAAACAAGGTTTGTAAGTTAAATCGATCCATTTATGGATTGAAGCAAGCATCACGATCATGGAATCAGCGTTTTGATGAAATCATAAAAGAATATAATTTCGTGCGAAATGAAGATGATGACCCTTGTGTATACAAGAAGGTTAGTGGGAGAGCACTGACTTTTATTGTCCTTTATGTCGACGACGTATTGCTTATAGGCAATGACATTCCCATGCTAACGTCGGTGAAAGCTTGGCTTTCATTAAAATTCTCCATGAAAGATCTGGGAGAAGCAGCCTTTATTCTGGGAATAAAAGATCTACCGGATAGATCTAGAAACTGCTTGGACTCTCCCAGAGTACATATATTGACAAAGTGTTAAGGATTGATGCACGATGTTACCCTGTAATATCTCTATCTAAGAACATGTGTCCTAAGACACAAGAAGAGAGAGATAACATGAGTCGGATACCGTTCGCCTCGGCAGTCGGATCGATCATGTATGCCATGATATGTACACGACCTGATGTGTCATATGCTTTGAGCATGTGCAGTCGCTATCAGGCCGATCCAGGTGAAGGTCACTGGATGGCAGTTAAGAATATCCTTAAGTATCTTAGACGAACTAAGGATGCTTTCTTAATTTACGGAGAAGGAGATCTTGTGGTATCTGGGTATGCCGATGCAAGTTTCCAAACCGACAGGACGACTTCAAGTCGCAATCCGGGTACATTTTTTGTTTGAATAACGGGGCGGTGAGCTGGAAATCTTCCAAGCAAGATACTGTTGCCGATTCAACAACTGAAGCGGAGTACATTGCTGCGTCGGAAGCAGCAAAGGAGGCAGTTTGGATCCGAAAGTTCCTAATGGATTAGGAGTAGTTCCATTAGCAGCTGAGCCCGTTCCATTATATTGTGACAATAACGGGGCTATAGCACAAGCTAAGGAACCAAGGTCTCATCAACGATCCAAGCATGTTCTCGGCGTTTCCATCTGATTCGGGAAATTATACATCGTGGCGATGTAAAGATCGAGAAGGTCGCATCAGATAACAACATTGCAGATCCGCTGACGAAGGCTGTTTATCCGCAAGTGTTTGAACGACATATCAATAGTTCAGGTATTAGATGCTTGAGTGACTGGCTATAGGCCAAGTGGGAGATTGTTAGACATTATGACCCATAGCGTCACTGTTTTGTAATGATATTGTATTATTGTACAAAATTAACTATGTGATAATGAAATTGCCTTTTGCCGTTTTGTAAAATTATTTACTTTGATATATTAATGGCAAAAGTCCGTATGATTAGTTCCGTATTGAGATGATATGAGACAGTATCAATATAAAAGGTTTAATCATTAAATATCCCTAGTCGGAGTATTATCGAGATCGGACATCGATAATGCGGAATAGACTAGTATTGCATTGTGCATGTTGTGAGGGCACAACGGCATAGTTCTCATATATTTAAGTATTGGATACTTATGCAAGTGCGATAGGAGGTTGTGTTTTACCGATGGTACGGAAAACAGCTTCGCTCTGGATAGACCCCGCGGAATCCCATTGGTAGTATGTCTGCGTGTCTATGGGAGGCCGCATCAGGGTAGGTGTATATGGTCTTAACCTGAGACTTGCATCGCTAGTACTTGCGATAATCGGTAAACTTTGGTTTTGGTGGTTGGGGACTTTAACCGGTTCTGTGTTCACCACTTCTGGGTTTATCAGGAATCGTAGTGTACTGGGTGTGATGTCAAGATGGAAGTATCACTTCAGACATATGGAGTTGATGATCGCGCAGGACACAGAACTAGTACTCTATAAAAGGTTGCAACTGTCGGGACAATATGACTAGGTCAGGATTGTCCGATTTAAAGAGACTAGTTGTTGATGTCTGATATATGTTTCGTACGGGGCAGACACACTTCCAGCCCCAGGCCTAACATGTGATCGTTCGATACTGGATCGATGTACGCGATACTACGGTATACTACGCTTGATAAAGATCTAATATTCCAGTAAGAATATTTCTGGAGAATTGGGTAGGCATGGCGCTTTGCTAGAAGCCAACCTTGTCTTGTAAATCGGTAAAAACGTAGTACAAGGTACGTACGTGTTTGGATTATCCAACGACCGTATTTACTGCCAACATATCCGGAGATCTCTTGGGTCGCTTCCTGAAGATTCACCTATGATGTTTGATTCGAACTTTATTAATCTTGGATTAATAACGGAGAAACTTTATCTTGGATAAAATGCCTTATTAGGAGAGAGAGAGAGATCGATTAATTTGGAATTAATCGATAAAATAATATATTCGATATATTATTAAACGAATTTAGATTTCGACGCGGAATTAAAATCAGATTTTAATTCGGGCAAACGAATTAATTTAGAATTAATTCATTAGCGAACTGAATAGTAATTTCGCAAGGCGTAATTATTTAATTCACGTCGCGACGGAAATTCGTTAATTCGGAATTAACGAAACCGAGCCCGAAGTGTTGCGGACAGATTCGTATTTTGAATCGAGTGATATCCGCAAATCACATCGCGATATCTCATTACTTAATACGAATAGATGGTGGGTGTATCTAGTCACCTTTGAGGGATGATACATTGTCTCTAATCTCAAAGTGTGGTAATGATGGCAAATGATGGATTTCATTTTGGAGGGAAAGCCATTCACGGTTTTGAAGGATTTTTTGCATTAAAAAATTCTTTTGGTATTAGATATCATATCATCACTTTTAATTTTCCTTTGTCTCTCACGGTTTTTGGCATGCAAAGGGAACAAAATTAAAAGTGAAACACTTCCTCTTTCTTTCTCTCTTGCTCACGCCGTGAGCTGCACATACAAAGGCAGAAAATTGTTTTTCTCATTCTCCATTTTTGCTAGCACAAGCAAGGAACAAAAAAGGTGATAGGGAAACGCATTTGGAGCTTGGAATACTCAAAGATTTGAAGCTTCTCTCCTCTTCTTGCTTGGCCGAAACTTCATCCTTGGAGGCTCAAGGATCCTCATCACCATTTTCGTCACATAGCTTTGTAAGTATGTTTCCGCCATCCTTCAAGCTTTGCATGTATGATTATTGTATTTCTATTGCTTAATCTTTCCTTGGGACTAATTATAGTAACCAACAGTTATTTTGTTTTTTGAAAATGAAATACAATATACAAGTTACAACTTCCTCTCCCTCTCTTCTTCTTCCTTCTTGACCGAAATTATCTCCCTCTCAAAGGTTTTAGCTTGGCTGAAACTCATCAAATGGAAATAGAAATTTTGTGGCAAAATTTCAAGAGTGCTAGAACATATTTGGAGTCTTACAAAGGTGATAGGGAAACAAACCCTTGAGCATGGAATCACCATTTGCAAAGCTTGGAGCTTGGAGCATCAATGGAGGGCATGACCGAAAGCTTGGAGCTTGGATACCATCCATGGAGGGCTTGACCGAAAATCAAAGGAGAAAAAATTGGAGCTTTGCCGTGAGCACCTTGGAGGAAAAGCTTGAAGGATTTTTGTTGTTCCTCACATCGCAAAATCCGATCAATGTAAGTATGATTCTGCCATGCTTCTTATTGTATTCACACATGATTTCTATGCTTGAATGATCTTGGGACTAACCTAGAAACCTAACAATGGTATCTTGAGCCTTGTTTAATCATGAAATTGGAATTAGGGTAAAATTGGGTAATAATTACTTGAGCATGTTTTGATGAAATTGATTGTTGATGTATGCTTGAATGATGATAACATGGTGTTATGCATGATCAATTTGATGAAAATTGGATTGGATCAATTTTTCCCCAAATTATTGGCTTGGCCGAATATGAGCTTACCCTAATGTCATGGTGATTTTTGTTTTTTGAATCATTGGATGAGTTTGAATGACTTGGGATATGTTGATTTAGGATTTAATTGGATTGAATTCGGAATCGGACATAAAACCCCAAATTGCCATGAATGATAAGCATGGAAAATGATATGATTTTTGATTCAATTATGTTGGACATGTGTTGATGATGATAAGCATAATTAATTGTTTAAATTGGTGTTTTGGAAATATTAATTTGGTTAATTAATTATGGCTATACACTTTAGATTATTTTAATTGTGAAATTTGGAATTTTGTAATTTAAATTAATTGGGCTTATTTTGGAATCGGGCTTGTAAAGTTGTATTTGGGCTTAATGGGATTGGTTGGGCCAAGTTTGGTTTAGGCTAATTGGTTGGATCCAATTGGGCCCAAAACCATATCCATAAAGTCCAAATAAAATTAAATGGACCTTTAATTTTAATTGGCCCTAATGGGCCTAAATTGGTTTCTTGGCAAATAAGGGTGATTCCTTAAATGGGCTTTGGTATTTGGGTTTGACCCATATTGACCAAAGTCCATGCCTTATGAAATTAATTAAAAGCCCATTGGACTTTAATTAAATTGACATTGGATGTTAATTGGGCTTTGAGACCCGTAACGATTAGATTTGGAATCTAAGTCGTAAAGGCACATTAAAAAGTGTAATTATTTAATTTAGAATTAAATATAGAATTAGTATTAAATACAAATTAAATTGGATTTAATATTGTAGTTTAATATAATTCAAGAATTCGTACTTTGAGTATTTATTCGCAAAATGAGTTTGACTCGCGCAAAATAAAATCGTTGTTTGAACATTGGATGGTCATTAATTTCAGATTAATTAATTGGATTAGATTGATTGATAACATGCTTTGTGTGAATACATGGATCCGATGTATGAATAATGTATATCAGATGGATATTAGATGTGTGAGGGCAATTTTGGAAATTATTGTAATAAATTTCGAATTTATTAAATTGGACCTGCGTGTCCAACCTTTTACCTATTGACTCTTTGTATTTCTCTTCTCACCTATTCCTCTCAATGTAAATGAGGTTTCTTTAGAAGTTTTATGTAATCGGGTAGAAGTAATACTTGTGTTAGCGGGAGAGAGGAAATGGAGAGATTTGTTCTAGGAACAATGTGTTTAAATATCCATCCGCATATCATTATTATATTTATTTTACGTACCTTATTATGCTTTTAGAATGCATGCTTAAGGGTGTATGATGATGAGACCTTAACAAAGATAATTTATTGGTTTCCAATTACGCGAAAAACCCTCAACATATATTAAGCGTATTTCCTTCCATTGAGTGATTCTTACTCAAGATCCAAGATTGGCACTGGTTTTTTTGGTCAAAGTCAAGACCTTTGTCCGTCGCGGATGTGTTTGAATCATGAAAGCTTTGTTCCATATCGGTGTCTTGTCCAAGTTGTGATTTGTTGGCCAACGTCAAGATCACTTCTTGTCCATCGACATCGATTACGAAGCTTTCCAAGGTCAATGGGTTCCGCTTAACTGGGATCATTAAGTTTGTTGTGCCAAAGCCAAGGCTTAGTTGATTCAGAGGAAAAAAGTTAGGGAATATATTGGATATATTGGCATATATAAGATATATGTTTCAGACTTGGATGTCCACCTACTGGATCTAGGAATTGGATGGGATCCAATTGATCTTAGAGATCTACCTAGTTAATTATCATTCAATTTGTTGGCCAAAGTCAAGATTGTGTGTTATTTAACGGGATCATAGCCCACTAGGAAACAAGGTTTCCCGAGTACCCCACAGAGGGTTGGAGGCTCGCCAAAAAATAGTGGGAGGCAAGTATTAAATTTGCAATATTCGTTTAGTTACTTGCCAATACGCGCTCATTTCAAATTTTTCATCAAATAAATTAATATATTAGTTGGACTAATATTTAATCGTTGTTTTAATTAAACAGTTGGACTATATTCAAACTACTTCAATTATAGTTGATTATATAATTGGATTATAGTAAACAATATATTTGAATTTAACCAATTTAAATTATAGTTGATTATATAGTTAGACTATAGTAATCATTATAATCTATAGTACATGAAATCGTTGATTGGATAGTTGGACTATAGCAATCAAGAATAACTGAAAGATTAGTGTTTAAAATGTAATCCTAGGTGAAAATATTATTAAATGACTTTAATTTTCAGATTGGGAATAAAATCTCAGGATAGTCCTGGAGACCGAGAAGTTTCCTTTATTTGATAGAGTGACATCTCGAGCCTAAGCCCGAAGTTGAGGAATAGTAGAACATGATATTTGGAATATTCATGCGATGATAACTTTAGTGCTCAATCTGTTATACTTGCCGCAAAGACTCGTTAATTTCTTAGTCAGAACTAAGGATTAAATCCTTATAGTATGATATTGAAATTGAAGGATCTTCATAGATCTATCCTTAGATCTTAGAAGTACAAATTGCAATAGAAAACTCTTGGAGAGTTAATGGCTATACTCAATGAGACAAAGCCAGAGTTTGCAATAGGGCAATAAGCGCAAGGCGCATCTTACTTCGACATCCAGAAGGCCAAGGCTTGGCCAAAGGCTTCTGGGGTGTGGGAAAAAGGGGTAAAGGCAAAAATCATATAATCTTCTGGGAAGACATAGGACATATCCCAAATATCTGCCTAAACTGTGGCAAACGGGGTCACTGGAAGCGTGATTGTCGTATGGACAAGGCAGACATGAAGGAAGAGAAGACGGGCAAGGCTCCAACTTCAAATATGTTTGTCATAAACATGTTCGCTACTAGTATTAAAATTGGATTTTAGATACTGAGAGTGGTATATAAATATGTACTGATGTGCAGAATTTGCTGACAAGCTGGATACTGACTTCAGATGAGATTGATCTGCGAATCGGAAACGGGACGAGAGTCGCTGTTTTGACCGTAGAGACCTAAGTTTAGGAACTACCCTTCGGGTGTGTACTTAAATTAGGAAACTGTTAAAATGTAACTAGTTTGACTAGAAACATTATCTCTATATTAGAGTATAATCCGTTGCGGATATACCTTTATATTCTAGAACACTAAAGTGTTTTATTTTTTAAAGATGATATTGAGATAATCACATTAGATGTGAATAACAGTATTATATTTTGAATATAAATAATCTCAAAACATAACATGACAAACAAATAGCTCAAACTGAATTAATCAGTTGAGACTTATTTGTGGCATTGTTGTATGGGACACATTAAACAAGACTTGCATATCCACACTTTCGAAGAGTGTGGATACTAGGACGGATTTGATTCTATTCAAATAATGTCTACGAATCTAGTTTATTAGGCAAAATGCCTAAAACACCTTTTACTGGTAAAAGTGCAAGTGCCACCGATTTGTTAGCCCTCGTTCATAGTGACGTAAGTGGGCCCATGTCTAGCTTGGCTAGAGGTGGATATGAACAATTTGTAACCTTTACGGATGTGGCATCGCGTTATGGTTATGTGTTTCTTTTGGAAACACGAATCGGAAACTTTTGATGAATTCAAAGAGTTTCGACACGAAGTAGACAAACAGACCGGCTAAAGTATTAAAACCATCACGGTTAGACCATGATGGAAAATACTTAAGCAATAAGTTTCTCAAATACTTGAAAGAGTATAGTATTCTTTCAATGAGGACTCCTCCCGGAACACGTCAATTTGACGGTGTGTCCTAACAGAGAAACCAAATTTTATTGGACATGATAAGGTTAATCATGAGTCGCTCTGAGCTACCATTTCCTTCAAGGGATACGCATTAAATAGTGCAACACTTATTTTGAATAAGGTTCCATAAAAATCTGTTTGACAGATTTCATATTAGATATGAACAGGAAAGAAACTGGATTTTCTCATTCCTGTAGATTTGGGAATGCTGGGCATATGTTTGGATGATACCAAACTATAACCCAAATCGGATAAGTGCCTAAGTTGTAGGTTATCCTAGGGTAACCAAAATATAGTACTTATAAAACTCACAAGAGAACAATGTAATTGTTGATCACTATGCGGTTTTCTTAAGAGGAATACCAATATGCAGTGGTAAGTGGGAGGAAAGTAAAACTCGATGAAAATCGGAGTAATACTATTCCGGGCACCGATTCCTTAATGGAACACAAATAGTTCATCAAGGATGAAACTATACCAATAATCTTCGAATACACAAGAACTGCGCAAGTCGGAGAGAGTCAGAAAACAACCTGAGGAAGTGATACAAGGTATCGACTCCCTATTATGGCAAAGTGCCATTAAGTCCGAAATGGATTCCATTTATACCAACCAAGTTTAGACACTGGTTGATGTACCGGAAGGCATTATGCCTATTGGTACTATATAAGTCTTCAAGGAAGACATACATGGATGGCAACATACGAACGTACAAAGCTAGGCTTGTAGCGAAAAGATATCGTTTTCAACATTGTGTCGATTACGACGAAACCTTTTATCTGTTGCCATGGTTAAATACATTTGGATAATGCTTGCTTATGCTGCATGTTTCATTTATGAAATATGGCAGCTCAACGTCAAAATCACTTTCCTTAAACGGAAACCTTTTAGAGGATGTTTATAACATCTTGACGGTTTTGTCGTACCAAAACGAGCAAACAAGGTTTGCAAGTTATTCGATCCATTTATGGATTGAAGCAAGCATTGCGTTCTTGGAATTGTCGTTTTGATGTAATCATAATGGTGTGTGATTTAATTCAAAACGAAAATGATTCTTTTGTATATAAGGAGGTTAGTGGGAGCGCACTGACAGTGAATGTCCTAAATAATGATGATATATCATTTCTTGGAAATGATATTCCCATAATAAAATCGATGAAAGCTTGGCTTTCATGAAAATTCTCCGTAGAATTCTTGGGAGAGACAACCTTTATTCTAGGAATAAGGATCTACTGGGATAGATCTAAAAGTTGTTGGTACTCTCCGAGAAACCATACATTGATAAATGTATGCGACCTGGTGTCTCATATGCTTTGAGCATATGGAGTAACAATCAGGCCAATCCAAGTGATAGTCATTGGATTGATGTTAAGAACATCCTTAAGTATCTTAGATGATCCAAGGATACTTTCTTATACTATGGAGAAGGAGAACTTGAAGTGACTAGGTTCACTGCTGCAAGTTTCTTAACTGATAAAAATGACTATAAGTCGTAACAAAGGTACTATATAGTTTGAATAACGGAATAGTGAGCTGGAAATCTTCCAACCAAGATACTGTTGCCGAATAAACAACAAAAGCGGAATATTACTGCAACTGAGGCAGCAATAGAAGCCTTTTAGATCGATAATATCCTAATCAAATTAAGAGTAGTTCTGTTAGCAGCTGAGCTAGGCTACAACACAGGCTAAAGAATTAATGGTCTCATCAATGATCCAGATATATACTTCAAAAATTCATCTGATTCGTTCGGATCATACATTGTGGAGATGTGATGATCGAATAAATCGCATCAGATGATAACACCGTAAATCCGCTGACGAAAGCATTTTCTCAGCAGAAGTTTGAGCAAATCGTACATAGTTCGGGTGTAGGACACTTGAGTGATTGGCTATAGGCCAAGTGGGAGATTGTTGGACAATTATGACCCATAGCATCAGTATTTGTACAGATCATGGTGTTGTTGTACAAATTAACTATGTGACAAGGAAATTGCTCTTTTATCATTTGTAATTAGATTACCAAGATATATAATGATAAAAGGTCCTTATGATTAGTTCCGGATTGAGATGATATGAGACAGTAACAATCCACAAAGGTTTAATCATTAAATATCCCTAGTCGTAGTATTATCGAGATTAGACATCGATAATGCGGAATAGACTAATATTACACTTGTGCGCGTTGTGGGAGCATAACGACAAAGTTCTCATATATTTGGGTATAGGATACTCATGCAAGTGTAATAGGAGGTTTTGTTTACCGATGGTACGTAAACAACTTCTCTCTGGATAGACCCCTCAGAATTCCATTGGTAGTATGACTATGTGTCTATGGAAGTCTGAATCAGGGTAGGTGTATTTGGTCTTAACCTTAGACTTGCACCGCTAATACTTGCGACAATCAATATACTTTTGTTTTGGTCGTCCAGGGCTTTAATAAGTTCTTTGTACGCCTCTTCTGGGTATATTGAGAATCGTAGTGTATTGGGTGTGATGTCAAGATGGAAGTATCACTTCAGTCATAGTGGAGATGATGATCACTTAAGATACGGAAATGGTGCTCTTTTATGCTGCAGCTATCGGGAAATTATGACTAGGTCATGTTTATCCAATTATAGAGACTAGTTACCAGAGATCCGATATGTGCTTCGTATGGGGCAGACATAATTCCAGCCCCAGGCCTAGCACGTAACATCCGATGCTGGATCGTAATACGCAATACTACGTATACTACACCTGATAAAGATTACATATTTAAGAATATTTCTGGAGAATTGGGTAGGCACGGTGCTTTGCTAGAAGCCAATCATGTCTTGTAAATCGGTAAAAATGTAGTACTAGGTACGTACGTGTTCGGATAGTCCGACGACCGGATTTACTGCCAACATATCCGGGTATCTCATGGGTCGCTTCCCGAAGATTCACCGATGACGTATGACTCGCACTTAATTAATCTGGGATTAATTGTATGAGAGAGAAAATTATTCTATGATTAATTATGGAGATATTTTATCTGAGATAAAATATTATTTAAAGAGAGAGAACGATTAATTTGGAATTAATCGATAAAATAATATATTCGATATATTATACGAAATTGGATTTCGACGCGGAATTAAAATTATATTTTAATTTGGGCGAAAGAGATAATTTAGAATTAATTCATTAGCGACGTGAGTAGTAATTTTGCTAGGCATAATTATTTAATTAAATTTGATTTAATTAGGTCGCAACGAAAAATTCATTAATTCAGAATTAGCGAACCTGAGCCCGGGAGTGTTTGCAGGCCCACTCGCATTTCGAATTCAAGTGCGGCCCATAAGTCACATCACGTGTCACATCACTTGTCATTTAAGTGATGGATGTCTTGTCACTTTGAGTGATTGACAACCAGTCACTATTCACGAGTGATGGGTATAGTTGAAAGGCTTTTAAAGCCTTGTACCATTTTCTTGGAAAATGAGATTTGGTATATTGTTATTTTGTTTTTTGAAAATGAAATACAATTTACAATTTACAACTTCCCATCTCTCTATTCTTCTTCCTTCTTGACCGAAATTCTCTCCCTCTCAAAGGTTTTGGCTTTGCCGAAACTCATCAAATGGAAATAGAAATTTTGTGGCAAAATTTCAAGAGTGCTAGCACACATTTGGAGTCTTACAAAGGTGATAGGGAAACAAACCCTTGAGCATGGAATCACCATTTGCAAAGCTTGGAGCTTGGAGCATCAATGGAGGGCATGACCGAAAGCTTGGAGCTTGGAGACCATCCATGGAGGGCTTGACCGAAAATCAAAGGAGCAAAAATTAGAGCTTTGCTGTGAGCACCTTGGAGGAAAAGCTTGAAGGATTTTTTTTGTTCCTCGCATCGCAAAATCCGATCAATGTAAGTATGATTCCGCCATACTTCTTATTGTATTCACACATGATTTCTATACTTGAATGATCTTGGGACTAACCTAAAAACCCAACACTTTCTCAGTGTGGGGTATTGACATGATTGGAGAAATTAGGCCACATGCAACAAATGGACACCGCTTCATAGTAATGGTGGTAGACTATTTTTGGAAATGGGTGGAAGTCGAGTTGTTCCGTAATGTTACAGCGAAGCAGATGGCCAAGTTCATAGCCCGTAATATAGTTTGTTGATACGAAATGCCACATCATGTAGTGATAGACAATAGAGTCCAATTTAATGGAGAAACAAAGGCGATGTTGCAGAAGTACGTGATAGGGCATCACAAATCATCACCTTACAGGCCATAGGCTAATGGGGCGGTGGAGGCGGCCAATAAAACCATAAAGAAAATACTAGCTAAGATGACTGAAAGTTATAAAGATTGGGCTGGCAAATTACCATATGCCCTCTAGGGGTATAGAACTTCAGTGAGAATGGCAACGGGAGCCACACCCTATGCTTTGGTTTACGGTATGAAGGCAGTGTTACCAGTGGAAATAGAGATACAGTCAATGCAGGTATTAGCAGAGGCAGGATTGCATGAGCAGGAATGGGCCTAGCAGAGGTTCGAACACCTAGCATTACTCGATGAGAAAAGGATAAAAGCATTGTTCCACATGCAGCTATACCAGAAAAGATTGGCCCGGGCGTTCAACAAGAAGGTGCGTCCTACCAAGATCAGGGAGTTGGGTTTCTAAGCATTCCCCAAGATCAATTAATCAATGAAAATACATGTGAATACATCAAGAAGTACGGCGGAATCATACTTACATTGATCGGATTGGATGCGACGAACAAAGTCCTTTCTTTGAAGCATTCGACAAAGGCTTTCTTTGTGCTCCATTGAATTCAGTTATGGTGATTAGTGAGCTCCTTGTTGAATCTCCAAGCTCCAAGCTTCATTTTGAAATTCCAGGCTCAAGGGTGGGTTTCCCTAATACCTTGGAATGACTCCAAAGTGTGCTAGCACTCTTGATTTTGCAACAAAATCAAGAAGAAAGTAAACCTAGGCTCACGGTTTCATGAAGGAAAAATGGCCTCCATGGCCGAAAATGGGAGAGATAGGGAGAGGAAGAAGATGTGTTTGGTGTGTTAAGAATTGTGTATCTAATACCCAATTTCAAAAGTCAAATACCATTATATTAAAATAATGCTAAATGTCTTTCAAGCTTTCAAAAGCTTATTCCAACCACATACATCAATCATGAATAGTGACATTGTGTCAATCACTCAAAGTGATGTGACTTATGGGCCCCACTCGATTCGAAATGAGGGCGGCCCGACAAACACTCCTGGGCTCAAATTCGCTAATTCTGAATTAACGAATTTTCCATTGCGACGTAATTAAATCAAATTTAATTAAATAATTTTGCCAAGCAAAATTACTATTCACGTCGCTTACGAATTAATTCTAAATTAACTCGTTCGCTCGAATTAAAATTTAATTTTAATTCCGAGTCGAAATCCAATTTCGTTTAATATATCGAATATATTAATTTATCGATTAATTCCAAATTAATCGTTCTCTCTCTTTAATTAATATTTTATCCCAGATAAAATATATCTGTAATTAATCCCATATTAATTTTCTCTCTCTTATAATTAATCTCAGATAAATAAAGTGTGAGTCATACGTCATCGGTGAATCTTCGGGAAGCGACCCATGAGATCCCCGAATAAGTTGGCAGTAAATCCGGTCGTCGGACTATCCGAACACGTACATACCTAGTACTACGTTTTTACCGATTTACAAGACATGGTTGGCTTCTAGCAAAGCACCGTGCCTACCCAATTCTCCAAAAATATTCTTAAAGGAATATACGATCTATATCAGGCGTAGTATATGTAGTATTGCGTATTTCGATCCAGTATCGGATGTCATGTGCAAGGCCTGGGGCTGGAAATGTGTATGCCCCATACGAATCACATATCGGATCTCTGGTAACTAGTCTCTATTATCGGATAACCAGACCTAGTCATATTATCCCGATGACTGCAGTACATAAGAGAACCAGTTTCGTATCCTACGTGATCATCATCTCCACTGTGACTGGAGTGATACTTCCATCTCGACATCACACCCAATACACTACGATTCTCAATATACCCAGAAGAGGCGTACACATAACCTGTTAAAGCCATGGACGACCAAAACCAAAGTATATTGATTGCACAAGTATTAGCGGTGCAAGTCTCAGGTTAAGACCAAATACACCTACCCTGATTCGGACTTCCATAGACACATAGTCATACTACCAATGGAATTCCGAGGGGTCTATCCAGAGCGAAGCTGTTCTCTGTACCATCGGTAAAACACAACCTCATATTTCACTTGCATGAGTATCATATACCTAAATATATTAGAATTATTCTGTTATGCTCCCATAACGCGCACTAGTGCAATACTAGTCTATTTCGCATTATCGATGTTTAATCTCGATAATACTATGACTAGGGATATTTAATGATTAAAACTTCATGGATTGATACTGTCTCATATCTTATCAATCCGGAACTAATCATATGGACCTTCTATCATTTATACATCTTGGTGATCTAATCACAAATGATAGAAGAGCAATTTCCTTTGTCACATAGTTAATTTTTACAACAACACCATGATCTGTACAAATAATGATGCTATGGGTCATAAATTGTTGGATAATATGACCCATAGCGTCACTATTTGTACAGATCACGGTGTTGTTGTACAAATTAACTATGTGACAAGGAAATTGCACTCTCATCATTTGTGATTAGATCACCATAGATGTATAAATGAAGAGAGGTCCATATGATTAGTTCCTGGATTGAGATGATATGAGACAGTATCAGTCCACGAAGGATTAATCATTAAATATCCCTAGCCGGAGTATTATCGAGACAGGACATCGATAATGCGGAATAGGCTAGTATTGCACTTGTGCGCGTTGTGAGGGCACAACGGCATAGTTCTCATATATTTAAGTTGGATACTTATGCAAGTGCGATAGGAGGTTGTGTTTCACCGATGGTACGGGAAACAGCTTCGCTCTGGATAGACCCCTCGGAATCCCATTGGTATTATGACTATGTGTCTATGGGAGGCTGAAATCAAGGTAGGTGTGTATAGTCTTAACCTGAGACTTGCATCGCTAATACTTGCGATAATCGGTAGACTTTAGTCTTGGTGGTACAGGGCTTTAACCGGTTCTGCGTACACCGCTTCTGGGTTTATCAGAGAGTCGTGTAGTGTATTGGGTGTGATGTCGAGACGGAAGTATCACTTCAGTCATAGTGGAGATGATGTCACGCAGGATACGGTATTAGTGCTCTTAAGTGCTGGCCGGCCATCGGGATATTATGACAAGGTCATGTATATCCGATTATAGAGACTAGTTACCAGACATCCGACATGTGCTTCGGATGGGGCAGACACTTATCCAGCCCCAGCCCTAGCACGTGACTATCCGATACTGGGCCGATATACAATATACTACGGTATACTACGCTTGCTACAGATCTATATATTCCTGTAAGAATATTTCTGGAGAATTGGGTAGGCATGGCACTTTGCTAGAAGCCAACCTTGTCTTGTAAATCGGTATAAACATAGTACGAGGTGCTTACGTGTTCGGATAATCCGACGACCGTATTTACTGCCAACATATCCGGAGATCTCATGGGTCGCTTCCTGAAGATTCACCGATGATGTATAACTCGCACTTAATTAATCTAGGATTAATTAGAAGAGAGAGAAAATAATTTGGCATTAATTGCGGAGATATTTTATCTGGGATAAAATTAATAAAGAGAGAGAACGATTAATTTGGAATTAATCGATAAAATAATATATTCGATATATTATAAGAAATTGGATTTCGACGCGGAATTAAAATTAGATTTTAATTCGGGCGAACGAATTAATTAAGAATTAATTCGTTAGCGACGTAAATAGTGATTTCGCTAGGCGTAATCATTTAATTACGACACGACGGAAAATTCGTTAATTTAGAATTAGCGAACCCGAGCCGAGAGTGATTGCGAGCGCATTCGCATTTCGAATTCGAGCGCAGTACGCAAGTCACATCAAGCGTCAAATCGCTGGTCGCATCAATTATCAAATCACTTGTCACTTTGAGTGATGTGACATGACATGTTGTTACTTTGATAAAGTGACTTGATGTGAATAGTAAAAGTGATGGGTAAAAGGTGAAAAGCATTGATTGTTTTGCCTTTTGACTTTTTGGAATATGAAAAGGTTTGGTATATATATTTTATTTATTTTTGGAAAATAAATGAATAATATATATTACATTTTTTCTTTTTTCCTCACTATGAAATTCGGTCTTCTCTCTCTCTTGATGAACAATACACGGTTTTAGGCTTTTGGAGCCAAAAACCTTCATCTTCTCTCTTCTCCCTCTCACGGCTTCTAGCCGATTTCATCACAAAAAGTTTTTGGTTTGACCGAAATTTTGAGAAGCAATGAAGAAGAGTAGTGCTAGCACACAAATGGGTTATATTATGGTGATAGGGAAACGAATTGTGAGCATGGAAAGCTTGAAGCTTGGAGCTTCAATGGTGACATCCATGGCCGAATGAAGGAACAAGGAGGAAGACACCCAAAAACCGTGCAGTCCACTGTCACAGAAAGCCATTGCCGAGCTATGAAGGGAGGCAGGAAAACGCATCTTGTTCTTCCTAGCATCAAACCCATCATGTGAGTATGTATTCTGCCTTACTCCTTGGTTGTATTCAACTCGTTTTATGCATGATTTATGATCTTGGGGACTTGATTGAAACTCTACAATGGTATCAAAGCTATTGGTTGCATAAAACGAATTTAGGGTTCTTGAGCAAAATTTGGGGCTTTTTGATTTTTAAGCATGATTCTGACAAATTGCTTGTTTAAGAATGTTTGTATATGAATTAATTAGAGTTATATGTAATCAATTTGAAGAAAAATTAATTGGATTGATTTTCCCC
>SKCR01003050.1:0-17003 GCA_019454045.1 Zanthoxylum bungeanum | reverse complement strand
CATGTATTCATGCTTATTATTGATCTTGGGACCTTAATAGAAACCAACAAACAGCTTCGCTCTGGATAGACCCCCTCGGAATTCCATTGCAGTATGACTATGTGTCTATGGAAGTCCGAAATCAGGGTAGGTGTATTTGGTCTTAACCTGAGACTTGCACCGCTAATACTTGCGACAATCAATATACTTTGGTTGAGGTCGTCCAGGGCTTTAACAGGTTCTGTGTATGCCAATACTGGGTATATTGAGAATCATAGTGTGTTGGGTGTGATGTCAAAATGGAAGTGTCACTCCAGTCATATGGAGATGATGATCACGTAGGATACGGGACTGGTTCTCTTAAATGCTGCAGCTATCGGGATAAAATGACAAGGTCAGGTTTATCCGATTATAGAGACTAGTCACCAGACATCCGACATGTGCTTCGTCGGGGCAGACATAATTCCAGCCCCAGGCCTAGCACGTGATCATCTGATACTGGACAGAAATACACAATACTATATATACTACGCCTGATATAGATCCTTTATTCCTGTAAGGATATTTCCGGAGAATTGGGTAGGCATGGCGCTTTGCTAGAGGCCAACCTTGTCTTGTAAATCGGTATAAACGCAGTACAAGGTACTTACGTGTTCGGATAGTCCCGACACGAATTTACTGCCAACTTATCTGGGGATCTCATGGGTCGCTTCCAAAGATTCACCGATGACGTATGACTCGCACTATAAATTAATCTGAGATTAATTAGAAGAGAGAGAAAATTAATCTGGGATTAATAGCGGAGATATTTTATCTGGGATAAAATATCAATTAAAGAGAGATAACGATTAATTTAGAATTAATCGAGAAATTATATATTTGATATATTAAGCGAAATTAGATTTCGACGTGGAATTAAAATTGATTTTAATTCGGGCGAATGAATTAATTTAGAATTACTTTGTCAGCGATGTGAATAGTGATTTCGCTAGGCGTAATCATTTAATTACGTCGCAACAGAAAATTCGTTAATTTGGAATTAGCGAACCCGAGCCCGGGATTATTTGCGAGCGCATTCGCATTTCGAATTCGAGTGCGGCACGCAAGTCAAATCAATTGTCAAATCACTAGTCGCATCTAGCGTCATATCAAGCGTCAAATCATGTCACTTTGAGTGATGTAACCATTGATTGATTGATTGATGTGACTTGATGTGAGTGGATGTGTTTGAGTGTTTGACACTCAAGTGTGATGGTTGATGTGAGTTGTTGAATTAATTAAAATCTATTTACCTTATTTGATTTTGGTAATTGATTTTAATATTGGTTGTTGTATTAGATACACAATAACAATTACAACACACACAACTCTCTCTCATTCTTCTTTCTCTTCTCCAAAAACACGCCCAAGGGGCTGTTTTTTTTCTCTCCTCTACACACAGCTCACTGCCGTGATTTGGGAAGCAAGAGTTGGAAATTTTTGTGCAAATTCTTGAGTGCTAGCACACTTACTAGACATGCGAAGGTGATAGGGAAGTCCACCCATGAGCCGGGAATCGTTCGACGAAGCTTGGAGCTTGACGAAGGACCCAAATGGAGGCCAAACCAGTGAGTTTGTTTCTACTCACTGCAGCAGAACCAGTTCAAGGGCAGAAATCAGATTTTGTTGCCTCCGCGTCGCTCAACCGATCGATGTGGATTCCGCAACTTCTTCGATTGTTATTCACACATGTATTCATGCTTATTATGATCTTGGGACCTTAATAGAAACCAACAATGGCATCTAGAGCAAAGGTTTGAGCATGAAATGTTTAGGGCTTAAAATTTTGGGTAATTTGGTATTTAAGCATGATTTTGGAAATTGGATGAATGATTATGCTTAAAAACATGTTGAATGAAGTTGAGTTTGATTGGATCAATTTTCCCCCCAAATTGGTGTTGGCGAGAGGTTTGAAGCCCTAATGGTCTTGGAGATTTTTTGATTTTTGATCATTGGATGACTTGAATCAATTGGAAATTGGATTTAATGTTAATTTGGATTTGATTGGATTGAATTCGAATTGATATAAAATTCCCTTTGATTGCCGAGACTTTGTGAAGCATGTTTGGGTTTGATTTTAATCAAAATGTGTTGGACATGTGATGATGAAAATGAGCATGATTAGTTATGTTATTAATGTTTTAGAAATGTTTAATTGGGTAATTAATCATGTTATACACTTTGGTAATTAAATTGGGGAAATTGGGTTTTGGAATTTAATTATTTGGCCTTAAAATTGGATTTGGGCTTTTAAGTGTTGTAAATGGGCTTATTGGGCTTTGTTGTACAAAGTTGGGTTTAGGCAAAATTGGTTGGATCCAATTGGGCCCAAAACCGCCTCCATAAAGCCCAAATGCGACTTAATGGACCTTTAAAGTTTAATTGGGCCTAATGGGCCAAGATTGATTTTCTAGGCTTATGGGGTAACTCCCGGATTGGATTTTTGGTTATTCGGTTTGACCCGAGTTTGACCAAAAGTCCACGCCTTAAGAAATTAATAAAAGCCCATTGGACTTTAAATTAAATGACGTTGGACGTTAATCGGGCTTTGAGACCCGTAACGATTAAATTGGAATTTAAGTCGTAAAAGTTCGTTAATAAAGTGTAGTATTTATTTGGAATTAAATAGTGAATAGAATGAATGCATATTAAATTGGATTTTTTTAATGATGTTTTAAGTACTTATTCGCAAAAACGAGTTTGACTCGAGTAAAATCAAATCGTTGTTTGAACATTGGATGATCACTAATTATCAGATTAATTAATTTGATTAGATTGATGATAACATGCTTGTGTGAATACATGGTTGCGATGCATGAATAATGTATATCGGATGGATATTAGATGGGTGGGACAATTTTAGAAATTGTTGTAATAATTTGGATATTAATTGGACCTGCGTGTCCAGCCTTATACCTCTCATTTCTTTGTATTCTCTTCTCACCTATTCCCCTCAATGAAAATGAGGTTTCTTTATAAGTGTAGTGTAAGTAGGTTAGAAAGTAATACATGTGCTAGTGGAAGTGGGAGAGAGAAAGGGAGAGATTTGATCTAGGATCAATGTGTAAAGTATCCATCCGCATATCATATATTTTATTATATACGCTTTATTATGTGTTTTAGAATGCATGTTTAAGGTTGTGATGATGAGACCTTAACAAAGATAATAAATTGGTTGCCAATTTACACGCGAAAAACCCTCGCAAAATATTAAACGTGTTTTTCCTTCCATTGAGTGATTCTTACTTCAAGATCTAAGACGACATTGGCTTGTTGGCCAAAGTCAAGGCCTTTGTCCATCGAGGATGTGTTTGAATCACGAAGGCTTTGTTCCATATCAGTGTCTTGTCCAAGTTGTGGTTTGTTGGCCAAAGTAAGACCACTTCTTGTCATCGACATTGATTACGAAGCTTTCCATGGTCCAATGGGTCGCGCTTAACTGGGATCACTAAGTTTGTTGTGCCAAAGACAAGGCTTAGTTGATTCAGAGAAAAAGGTTAGGTAATACATTGGATGTATTGGCATATATAAGATATATGTTTCGGACTTGGAGTCCCCCTATCGGATCTAGGAATTGGATTGGATCCAATTGATCTTAGAGATCTACCTAGTTAATTATCATACAATTGTTGGCCAAAGTCAAGATTGTGTGATATTTAACGGGATCCTAGCCCACTAGGAAACACGGTTTCCCGAGTACTCGACAGAGGGGTTAGAGGCTCGCCGAAAAGTAGTATGAGGCAAGAATTGAATTTGCAATATTCGTTTAATTACTTGGCATACGTGCTCAAAAAAATATCATCGTCGTTATAAATTAAATGTTAGTTTGAATAACTATTTTAAATGTTGTTTAATAAATAGTTGGACTATATTCAAAACTATTCATTTATAGTTGGTTATATAATTGGATTATAGTAATTAATATATTTGATTTAATAAAATTATAGTTGATTAAATAGTTGGACTATAGTAATCATTATAATAAATAGTACCTAAATCGTTGATTAAATAGTTGGACTATTAAAATCAAGATAAATTGAAAGATTGACGTTTAATACATAATCCTAGGGAAAATGTATTAAATGGTTTAAATTTTCAAATTGGGAATAATTTCAGGATGGTCCTGGAAAAATAAGTTACTTTATTTGATAAAATAACATATTATGCCTAAGCCCGGAGTTAAGCAAATAGTAGAGCATAATCTTTGGAAGATGATTTGTAATGATAACTTAAGTGCTTAATCCATTAAGCTTGTCGCAGTAAACTCCTTAATTTCTGAATCAGAACTAATGATTAGATCTTAAAGTATGATATGAAATTGAAGGATCTTCATAGATCTATATTTAGATCTTAGAATACTAAAATTGCAATAGTAAACTCTTGGAGAGTTAATGACTATTCAAGGAGATAAAGTCAAAGTTTGCAATTAGACAAGTAGCGCAAGGCGCACCTTACTTCGATATTCTAGAAAACCAAGGCTTGGCCAAAGGCTTCTGGAGTGTTGAAAAGGGCAAAGGCAAAATCATTATAATCTTCTAGGAAGATAAAGACATATCCCAAAATGTCTGCCTAAATGTGGCAAACGGGATCGCGGAAGTGTGACTGCCGTTTGAACAAAGCAGACATGAAGGAATTAAAGACGAGCAAGGCTCTGACTTCAAACATGATTGTCATAATTATGTTCATTACTAGTATTAAAATTAGATTTTAAATATTTAGTGTGGTACATATATATATATTGATGTTCATAATCTGTTTTGAACAGGATACTGACTTCAATAGAGATTAATCTGTGATTTGGAAACGGGACGAAAGTCGTTGTTTTAACCGCAGGTACCTAAGTTTAGGAACTACCTTCGGGTTGTGTACTTAAATTAGGAAACTGTTATAATGTAACTAGTTTGACTCGGAACATTATCTTTATATCAGTGTTTAATCCGTTGCTGATTTACCTTTATATTCTATAATACTAAAGTGTTTCCTTATATAAAGATGATATTGAGATAAACACATTGGATGTGAATAACATAATTTATATTTTGAATATAAATAAATCTCAAATATATAACATGACAAACAAACAGCTCAAACTGATTTGATCAGGAGAAACTAATTGTGGCATTGTTTTCTTGGACACAATTAAACAAGACTAGTATATCCGCACTTTTGAAGAGTGGGTACTCGGACTGATTTGATCCCAATCAAATAAAGTTTACGAATCTAGTTCATGGGCAAAGTGCCTAAGGCACTATTCACTTGGTAAAAGTTGTATATGCCACCTATCTGTTAGCCCTATTTCATAGTGAAGCAAGTGGCCCATGTCTAGCTAAGCTAGATGTGGATATGAAGATTTCGTGACCTATACGGATGTGGCATCGTGTCAAAGGTTATGTGTTTCTTTTGAAGAACACAATCGAAAACTTTTAAGTTTCGACACGAAATAGACAAACAGATCGGCTATAGTATTATACCGTCACGGTAAGACCGTAATTGAAAATACTTAAGCAATAAGTTTCTAATATACTTGAAAGAGTAAAGTATTCTTTCAATTGAGGACTTCTCCCGAAACACGTCACGTCAGTCGTGTGTCCGAACAGGATAACTGAATCTTGTTGGACATGATAAGGTTAATCATGAGTCACTCTGAGCTACCATTTCCTTCAACGGATAAGCATAAACAGTGCAGAACTTATTTAGAATAAGGTTCCATTAAAATCAGTTGACAGATATCATATTAGATATGAACGGGAAAGAAACCGGTTTTCTCATTCCTGATAATTTGGGTATGCTAGGCATATTTGGGATGATACCAAACTAGAACCCAAATTGGATAAGTGCAAATTGTTAGGTTATCCTAGGGATACCATAGTATAGTACTTATACAACTCACTAGAGAACAATGGATTGTTGTTCACCATGCGTTTTTCCTAAGAGGAATACCGATATGCAGTGGTAAGTGTGGGAGGATAGTAAAACTCGATGAAAATCGGAGTAGATAGTAGTAGTAATACTATTCCAGGCATCGAACCTAATGGAACACAAAATATTTCATCAAGGATGAACTATTACCATTAATCTTCGAATACACAAGTCCCACGTAGTTGTCGGAGAGAGTCAGAAAATAACCTGGGGTATGGGTTTCTGATCTCACCTCATAAAGATTTCTATCTTATTGAGGTATACCAATTGACTACGTATGAGGAAGTGATACAAGGTATCAACTCCCTATCATGGCAAAGTGTCATGAGTCCGAAATGGATTCCATGTATATCAACTATGTTTAGACACTAGTTGATGTACCACAAGGCATTGTGCCTATTGGTACTGTATTAGTCTTCAAGGAAGACGTACATGGAAGGCAACATACCAACATATAAAGCTAGGCTTGTAGCGGAAAGGTATCGTTATAAACATTGTGTTGAATACGATTCAACCTTTTACCTGTTGCCAGTGGTAAATCCATTTGGATAATGCTTGCTAATCCTGCATGTTTCATGTATGAAATATGTCAGCTTAACGGGAAAATCGCTTTCCTGAAAAGGAAACCTTTTAGAGGATGTTTAAAACATCATGTTGGTTTTGTCGTACCAAAACTAGCAAACAAGGTTTGCAGGTTATTCGATCCATGTTTGGATTGAAGCAAGCATAGGTTCTTGGAATTATCGTTTTGATGTAATCGTAATAGTTTATGATTTCATTCAAAACGAAAATGATTTTTGTGTATATAAGAGGGTTAGTGGAGAGCACTGACAGTGGTTGTCCTATAAATAATGATAATATGTCATTTCTTGGAAATGATATTCCCATTAAAACAATCGGTGAAGCTTGGCTTTCGATAAAAACTCTCTGAGAATCGTACATTGAAAAATGTACGTGACCTGGTGTCTCATACGCTTTGAGCATATGGAGTCACAAACAGGCCATCCAAGTGATAGTCATTGGATTGATGTTAAGAACATACTTAATATCTTAGAGATCTAAGGATGTGTCTTAGTCATATGGAGAATGAGAACTTGAAGTGACTGGGATCACTGTGTAGCAAGTTTCCTAACCGATAAAAACGACTATAAGTCGTAACGGTACTACAAAGTTTGAATAACGGTATAGTAACCTGGAAATCTTCCAAGCAAGATACTGTTACGATTATTAAACAACAAATGCGGGTTATTGCTGTAGCTGAGGCGGCAATAGAAGCCTTCTGGGTCGATAATAAATCTAATTAGATTAGATATAATTATGTTAGCAGCTGAGCTAGGCGTCAGCACAGGCTAAAGAATTAATGGTCTCATCAACGATCCAGATATATACTTCGATATTCATCTGATCCGTTCGGATCATACATCGTAGCGATGTGATGATCGAATAAATCGCATCAGACGATAATCCTGCAAATCCGCTGACGAATGCTTTTCTCAGCAGTTTGAGCCAACCGTACATAGTTCGGGTGTAAGACACTCGAGTGACTGGCTATAGGCCAAGTGGGAGATTGTTGGACAATTATGACCCATAGCGTCACTATTTTGTACAGATCATGGTGTTGTTGTACAAATTAACTATGTGACAAAGGAGATTGCACTCTTATCATTTGTGATTAGATCACCTAGATGTAAAATGATTAGAGGTCTCTATGATTTGTTCCTGGACGGAGAATGATATGAGACAGTATCAGTCACGAAGGATAAATTATTAAATATCCCTAGTCAGAGCATTGCGAGATTGGACATCGATAAATGCGTAAAAGACTAGTAACACTTGTGCACGTTGTGAGGGCACAACGGCATAGTTCTTAACATATGGGTATAGGATACTCATGCAAGTGTAATAGGAGGTTGTGTTTCACCAATGGTACGGGAAACAGCTTCGCTCTGGATAGACCCCCTCGGAATTCCATTGGTAGTATGACTATGGTCTATGGAAGTCCGAATCAGGGTAGGTTTATTTGGTCTTAACCTGAGACTTGCACCGCTAATACTTGCGACAATCAATATACTTTGGTTGAGGTCGTCCAGCGCTTTAACAGGTTCTGTGTATGGCAATACTGGGTATATTGAGAATCATAGTGTGTTGGGTGTGATGTCAAAATGGAAGTGTCACTCCAGTCATATGGAGATGATGATCACGTAGGATACGGGACTGGTTCTCTTAAATGCTGCAACTATCGGGATAAAATGACAAGGTCAAGGTTATCCGATTATAGAGGACTAGTCACCAGACATCCGACATGTGCTTCGTACGGGGCAGACACAATTCCAGCCCCAGGCCTAGCATGTGATCATCCGATACTGGACAGAAATATGCAATACTACGTATACTACCCCTGATATAGATCATTTATTCCTGTAAGGATATTTCCGGGGAATTGGGTAGGCATGCGCTTTGCTAGAGGCCAACTTGTCTTGTAAATCGGTATAAACGTAGTACGAGGTACTTACGTGTTCGGATAGTCCGACGACAGAATTTACTGCCAATATATCCGGGGATCTCATGGGTGCCTTACCAAAGATTCACCGATGACGTATGACTCGCACTCTAAATTAATCTGGGATAATTAGAAGAGAGAGAAAATTAATCTGGGATTAATAGCGGAGATATTTATTGGGATAAAATATCAATTAAAGAGAGATAACGATAACGATTAATTGGAATTAATCTAGAAAATAATATATTTGATATATTAAACGAAATTAGATTTCGACGCAAATTAAAATTGGATTTTAATTCGGGCGAACGAATTATTTAGAATTAATTTGTTAGCGACGTGAATAGTAATTTCGCTAGGCATAATCATTTTAATTACGACGTCGCAACGGAAAATTCATTAATTGGAATTAGCGAACCCGAGTCCGGAATTATTTACGAGCGCATTCACATTTCGAATTCGAGTGCGTGCGGCACGCAAGTCAAATCAATTATCAAATCACTAGTCGCATCTAGCGTCATATCAAGCGTCAAATCATGTCACTTTGAGTGATGTAACCATTGAGTGATTGATTGAGTGACTTGATGTGAGTTCATGTTTGAGTGTTTGACACTCAAGTGTGATGGTTGATGTGAGTTGTTGAATAATTAAAATCTATTTACCTTATTTGATTTGGTAATTGACTTAATATTGGTTGGTGTATTAGATACACAATAACAATTACAACACACCACCAACTCTCTCTCATCATTCTATTTCTTCTCCAAAAACACGCCCAATGGGGCTGTTTTTCTCTCCTCTGCACACAGCTCACTGCCGTGAGTTTGGGGAAGCAAGAGTTGGAAATTTGTGGCAAATTTCTTGAGTGCTAGCACACTACTAGACATGCGAAGGTGATAGGGAAGTCCGCCCATGAGCCGGGAATCGTTCGACGAAGCTTGGAGCTTGACGAAGGACCAAACGGAGCCAACCAGTGAGTTGTTTCTGCTCACTGCCGACCAGTCAAGGGCAGAAAAATCAGATTTTGTTGCCTCCGCGTCGCTCAACCGATCGATGTGAGTATTCCGCAACTTCTTCGATTGTATTCACACATGTTTCATGCTTATTATTGATCTTGGGACCTTAATAGAAACCAACAAACACAGCTTCGCTCTGGATAGACCCCTCAGAATCTCATTGGTAGTATGACTATGTGTCTATGGAATCCGAATCAGGGTAGGTGTATTTGGTCTTAACCTGAGACTTGCATCGCTAATACTTGCGACAATCAGTATACTTTGGTTTTGGTCTTGTCGGGCTTTAAAACAGTTTCTGTGTACGCCTCTTCTGGGTATACTGAAATCGTAGGGTGTTGGGTGTGTGATTCAAGATGGAAGTATCACTTCAGTCATATTTGAGATGATGATCACTAGGATACATAACTGATACTTTTAAATGCTGCAGCTATCGGGATAGTATGACTAGGTCATGATTATCCGATGATAGAGACTAGTTGCTAGTGATCCGATATATGCTTCGTACGGGGCAGACACAATTCCAGCCCCTGGCCTAGCATGTGACATCCGATACTGGATCGTAATACGCAATACATAGTATATTATACATGATAAAGATTACATATTCTTCGTTGAATATTTCTGGAGAATTGGGTAGGCACGGTGCTTTGCTAGAAGCCAACCATGTCTTGTAAATCGGTAAGAATATGGTACGGGGTATGCACGTGTTCGGATAGTTCGACGACCGGATTTACTGCCAACATATCCAGGAATCTCTTGGGTCGCTTCCCAATATTCACCGATGACATTTGACTCGAACATAATTAATCTAGGATTGATTAAGAGAGAGAAAATTTATTTGGGATTAATTACGGTAAGAATTTATCTGGGATAAAATTGGATTAGAACGCGATTAATTTGGAATTAATCGGTTAAATAATATATTGGATATATTAATTGAAATTAGATTTCAAAGCGAATTAAAATTGAATTTTAATTCACGCAAAACGAATTAATTTAGAATTAATTCACGAGCAACTTTCGTATAATTTTGCGAGGCATTATTATTAATTAAATTGGATTTAATTACGTCGCGACGTAAAATTCGTTTAATTAGATTAAACGAACCCGAGCCCGAGTGTGTTGAGCAAGCCCACTTGAATTTTGAATTTAAAGTGGGGCCCACTTCACTTCATCATTAGTCACCTTTGGTGATAGAAGTGGTTGATGGGTTTTGTTGGAAACTTGTAAAGCACACTTTGCTTTTTGAAAAGCATATACCACTTTTGAAGTTGACTTTGGTAATTGATTTTAGAAATCAAAATATCAAAAACACAAAAGTTTCTCATCTCCCTCTCCTTGCTTTTGCCATGAGTTCTTCTTCTCCAAAAGGAAATTTTTGTTGCAAAATTTTCCAAAGCTAGGACTTAAAGAGTTAAGAAGGTGATATGGAAACTCACCCTTGGACTTAAATATTCAACAAAGCTTGGAGTTTTCTCAAATACAAAGAAGTTTTGAACTTCATCCACTCATTGTAAGTAATATTCCGCAACTTCTTTGATTTTATTCACATTGAATCATGATCTTAGAGATCCTTGGCATGTTCTAGGAACACTAATAATGGTATCAGAGCCATCCTTAGTTTGATTTGAAAATCTAGGGTTCATGACTTTAATTTGGGGATTTTTTTTGTTTGGAGCATGATTTGCCTAAATTGGTTGTTTTGTTATGGCTGGGTGATGTTGAATTGGATTTCTACATCTAAGGAATTGAGAAAAAATTAATTAGATCAAAAATCCAAAATTACTCACCTTGGCCGAATTGAACCCTAGGAGTGCTCATGGTGAATTTTTGAAATTTGACAATTAGATATGTTAATTGGCATGAAATGATATTAGATGTTGATTTAATTAATTTGAAATCAAATTGCATGATGAATTCTTGTCAAAACCATGAGCTATAAGCAGTAGAATGAATTGTTTTGCTTCAATTTGTGTTGGACATGAATTGGAATTAAAGAGCATGATTAATTGGATTAATTAGTGTTTTGGAAACATTAGATTAGTTGATTAATTATGTTAATTACACTTGAATTGAATTCATATGTAATTTGGAAAAACAAAAATATATTAAATAATTGTTGTAATGGGCTTGGTTGGGCCAAGTTTGGTTTTGGACAATTGCGTTGGATCCAATTGAGCCTAAAACCATTTCCATAAAGTCCAAAATATGACATTGGGCCTTTAAAAATTTAATTGGGCCTATTGGGCCTAAATTGATTTTAGACATTGGGTGATTCCTAATTGGGCCTTGGCATCTTAGGTTGATTCATAATGGCCAAAGCCCATGCCTAAAGATTAATTAAAAGCCCATTGGACTTTAATTGAATAGTATTGGATACTAATTGGGCCTTTGAGAACCATTAAGATTGGATTTGGAATCCAAGTCTAAAAGGCACTATTAAAAGTGTAATTATTTAATTTAGAATTAAAATTAGAATTAGTATTGAATACAAATTAAATTGGATTTAAAATTCTAGTTCGATATAATTCAAAGAATAGTTACTTTGAGTATTTATTCTTAAACGAGTTGGACTCGCGCAAATCAAATCGTTGTTTGAACATTGGATGGTCATTAATTCAAAGATTAATTAATTGAATTAAATTGATTGAATAACATGCTTTGTGTGAATACTTGGATGTATTGTATGAATAATATATATCGGATGGATATTAGAAGGGTGGGGGCAATTTTGGAAATTATTGTAATAAATTTAGAATTTATTTAAATTGGACCTGCATGTCCAGCCTATTATCTCTTTTCTCATTGTATTTCTCTTCTCACCAATCCCCTAAATGTAAATGAGGTTTCTTTAATGTATTATGTAATTGGGTAGAAGTAAGAATAATGCTGGCGGGAGAGAGGAAATGGAGAGATTTGTTCTAGGAACAATTTTTTATATATCCATCCGCATATCATTATTAATTTATTTCGCGCCTTATTATGCTTTTAGAATGCATGCTTAAGGGTGTATGATGAGACCTAATCAAAGATAATAAATCGGTTGCCAATTACGCGAAAAAGCCTCATCAAATATTAAATGTTTTTCCTTCCATTGAGTGGTTCTCTCTGAAGATCCAAGATTGACATTGGTTTGTTGGCCAAAATCAAGATCAATGTCCATCGTGGATGTGTTTGAACCACAAAAGCTTTGTTCTATATCACATGTCTTGGGCGGTTGTGACTTGTTGGCCAAAGTCATGGTCACTTCTAGTTCATCGACGTGAAATACGAAGCTTTCCCACTGTCAATGGGTCCGCTTAACTGTAATCATTAAGTTTGTTGAGCCAAAGCCAAGGCTTAGTTGATTCAGAGGAAAAAGTTAAGAAATATATTGGATATATTTGCATATATTAGATATGTATTTCGGACTTGGAGGTCCACCTACCGGATCTAAGAATTGGATGAGATCCAATTGATATTAGAGATCTACCTAGTTAATTTTCATACAGCTTGTTGGCCAAAGTCAAGGTTGTGTGTTATTTAACGGGATCCTAGCCCACTAGGAAACTGGGTTTCCCGAGTACTCCACAGAGGGTTAGAGGCTCGCCGAAAAATAGTGGGAGGCAAGTATTAAATTTGCAATTTCATTTAAATACTTGCCAATACGCGCTCTTTTATTTTATTTATCGTCGTAATAAATATATTAGTTGGACTAATATTGAATATTGCTTTTTTTGAACAGTTAGACTGTACATGACAACACTCCACTTGTAGTTGGTTATATAGTCGAACTATAGTAACCATTGCATTTGGGGTGTACCCAAAATCATTGATTGAATAGTTGGACTATTGCAATCGAGATGGCTGGAAAGATTAGCGTAAAGAAAATAATCCTGGGTGAAAATGTCTTTAACGGCGTAAATTTTCCATATTGGGAAATGAATCTCAAGATAGTCCTTGGATTTGAGAAGTTACTCTATTAGATAGAGAAACCTCTCGAGCCCTGAGCCTGGAGTAGAACAAATAGTAGAGCATGAGCTTTAGAAGACTCATCGTGATGATAACTTTAGTGCCCAATCTGTTATGCTTGCCGCAATGACTCCTTAATTTCGTCGTCAGAACTAACGATTAGATCATTATACCATGATATTGAAATTAAAGGATCTTCATAGATCTAACCTTAGATCTTAGAAGTATGAATTGCAAAAGGAAGATCTTTCGCTCGCGTATGTCAGAGAGTACATCTGTCAAGCACTAGGTGTCGCAGATGATTACTGACGAACAGCTAGGTTAGCTGGGCATTACCTATGAGGCCGAGACTTCCATAGATTTGATCTTATAGTCTCTTCCCGAATGCTGGGGCGGTTTCATCATGAATCAAGAGAAAACTCTTGGAGAGTTAATGGCTATGCTCAAGGAGGCAGAGCCAGAGCTTCCAAAAGGGCGAGAAGCGCAAGGCGCATCTTACTTAGACATCCCAGAAAGCCAAGGCTTGGCCGAAGGCTTCTAAGGCTGTGAAAAAAAAAAGGCAAAGGGAAAATCGTCACAATCTTCTGGGAAGACAAATGACATATCCCAACACATTTGCCTAAACTGTGGCAAATGGGGTCACTGGAAGAGTGACTACCGTATAGACAAGGCAGACATGAAGGATGTGAAGATGGGCAAGGCTCCGACTTCAAATATGTTTGTTATTATAATAAGCGTGTCTACTACTGGTTTTAAAAAAAAATGGATTTTTGATACTGAATGTGGTACATACATATGTACTGATGTGCGGGTTCTTTTGATTAGTAGGAGACTAGCTTCAGATGAGATCAACCTGCGAGTCAGAAACGGGACGAGAGTCGTTGTTTTGGCTGTGGGAACCTAACTTTTGGAACTGCCTTTTGGGCATGTACTTAAATTAGGAAACTCTTATAATGTACCTAGTTTGACTAGAAATATTATCTCTATATCTAGTTTAACCCGTTGCGGGTATACCTTTATGTTCCAGAACACTGGGTGTTTTGTTTATAAAGATGATATTAAGATATACACATTAGATGTGAATAACAAGATTTATATTTCGAATATAAATGAATCTCAAACATAAAACATGACAAACAAAAGGCTCAAACTGAGTAAATCGGATGAGACTTATTTGTGGTATTGTTGTCTGGGACACATAATAAGAATCGTATATCCACTCTTTGGAAGAATGGATACTTGGACGGATTTGATTCCAATTCAAATGACGTCTGTGAATCTTTATTATTATGCAAAATACCTAAAACGCCTTTTAGCGGTAAAGGTGTTCGTGCCACCGAACTGTTATCCCTCGTTCACAGTGACGTATGTGGTCCCATGTCTAGCAAGGCTAGAGGTGGATTTGAATACTTCGTAACATTTACGGATGGTGCATCACGTTACGGTTATGTGTATCTTGTGAGACATAAGTCGGAAACTTTTGAGAAATTCAAAGAGTTTCGACATTAAGTAGAAAAACAGACCGGCAAAAGTATTAAAACATTATGGTCGGATCGTGGTGGAGAATACTTGAGCAATGATTTTCTCGATTACCTAAAAGAGTATGGTATTCTTTCACTGTGGACTCCTCCCGGAACACCTAAATTAAACGGTGTGTCCGAACGGAGAAACCGAACTTTGTTAGACATGGTAAGGTCTATGATGAGTCGCACTGAGCTACCAATTTCCTTTAGAGGATACGCATTGAACAGTGCAATACTTATTTTGAATAAGGTTCCGACAAAGTCTGTTGGACGGACTCCATATGAAATATGGACAGGAAAGAAACATGGTTTTTCATTCCTAGAGATTTGGGTATGCTGGGCATATATTAAACGTTTGGATGGTACCAAACTAGAACCCAAATCGGATAAGTTCCTATTTGTAATTGGTTATCCTAGGGAAACCAATTTCCACAACCCACAAAAGAACAAAAATATTTTTTCTCTCCATGTGGTTTTCCTTATAGGAATTCGTAAATACAGTGGTAAGTGGGAGGAAAGTATAACTCGATAAAAAAAAATCGGAGTGATATTGTTCATGGAACTGATCCCCTCACGGAACATGAACAGTTCATCAGGGATGAGACTATTCCACAACCTACTAATACACAAGAACCCCGTAGGTCGGAGAGAGTCAGAAAACAGCCTTAGAGGTATGAGTTTTGATCTCACCTCATGAAGATATTAATCTTATTGAGGAATAAGAACCGGCTACGTATAAGGAAGTGATAAAAGGTATCGACTCCATTCATGACAAAGTGCCATGAAGTCCGAAATGGATTCCATATATACAACCAAGTTTGGACATTGGTTGATGTACCAGAAGGCATTGTGCCTATTGGTAGCAAATGAGTCCTTATGGTGAAGACAGACATGGATGGCAACAAACAAACATACAAAGCTAGGCTTGTATTGAAAAGGGTATCGTCATCAACATGGTGTCGATTACGACGAAACCTTTTCACCTGTTGCCACGATTAAATCGATTCGGATAATGCTTGCTATTGCTGCATATTTCGTTTATGAAATATGGCAGCTGGACGTCAAAATCGCTTTCCTTAACGGAAACCTTTATGAGAATGTTTTAAATAATAGCCTGACAGTTTTGTCACGCCAAAATATGTAAACTAGGTTTGCAATTTAATTCGATCCATTTATAGATTGAAGCAAGCATTGTGTTCTTGGAACCAACGTTTTGATGAGATCATAATGGTATATGGTTTTATTCAAAATGATGATGATTCTTGTGTATATAAGAAGTTAGTGGGAGTGCACTGACATTGAATGTCCTATACATTGATGATGTATTATTTCTTGGAAATAACATTCCCATGTTACAGTCGGTGAAAGCTTGGCTTTCATTAAAATTCTCTATGAAAACTTGGGAGATGCAACATTTATTCTAGGAATAAAGATCTACTGGGATAGATCTAAAAGTTGTTGGAACTCTCCGAGAACTCGTACATTGAAAGACATGTACGCGACCTGGTGTCTCATATGCTTTGAGCATTTGGAGTCACTATCAGGCCGATCCAGGTGATTGTCACTGGATTGATGTTAAGAACATCCTTTAGTATCTTAGACGAACTAAGTCTTAATTTATGGAGATGGAGAACTTGAGGTGACTGGATTCACCGTTGCAAGTTTCCAAACAGATAAAGGCAACTGTAAGTCGCATTAAGGGTACTTATTTTGTTTGAACAACGGAATAGTGAGCTGGAAATCTTCCTAGCAAGATATTTTTTCCGATTCTACAAAATCGGATTATATTGCTGCGGCTGAGGCAGCAAAAGAAGCATTTTAGGTCTACAAAATTTCTAATTGGATTAGGAGTAGTTCTGTTAGCAGTTGAGCTAGGCTACAGCACAGACTAAGGAATTACGGTCTCATCAATTATCCAAGTATGTACTTTGAACAGTTTCATCTGATTCGTGAGATCATACATCGTGGCGATGTGATGATCGAATAAATCGCATCAGATAATAACCTTATAAATCCGCTGACGAAAGCGATATCTCAGCATAAGCGTGAGCGAACCGTACATAGTTCAAGTGTTGG
>SKCR01003049.1:0-17007 GCA_019454045.1 Zanthoxylum bungeanum | reverse complement strand
CTTATTAAGTTTAAGAAATTTCTTAAACTTCTTTGTAAACAAGGCCAAATCACGATATGTGAGGGTATCACAATTTAAGGGTTGACTACGCTCCATAGCTAAAGGGTCAAGGATCGAGTTCAGGTTCTGATACCAATTGAAAATTTGATTTTACACAATGTTCTGACCCTATGCGGAATTATAAACAATAAGCAGGACAAGTCCTCTTACTGCTACTATGGATAATTTAACAGGCAACCACAATAACAATCAACTAAAATAATATGTTGCAAATGTAACAACAGTAACAATAATTAAAGCAGCAAATATAATCAAACCACACAAAATCAACACAAGTAATTTTGGTGACGAAGTGGAAAACTCTTGCGAGTAAAAAACCACTCCGGGTATATCGGCTACCAGCCCAATCCACTATATCGAGAAAAACTTACAGCGATGGTCAAGACCTATGGTGGCAACTCCACCGACTCAAGTACCTCTATACTGCAAGAACTCAAGCAACTCCTCAAGCCCGCGACCCACGGTTTCTTCAGAACCTCTGAAGTCTCTGAGTAGATTGTATCACCTCTGACGCCGGAACTCCGACTACCAAACTTCCTCCTAAAGAACTCTAAAGGATTAGGGAATTAGGTTAGGTTGTGTTGAAGGTTTAACAAAATTGGATTTCACCAAACAAATAGAAGACAGGAGATTCAAAGAGTCTTCAAGGTGAAATCAAAGAGAGTTGAAAGCTTGAGAGGTTTTGGCTAAAAAAGAATGTGTTTCAAACTAATGAGAATGGCGGCTAAGGGTTTATATTTATAGGTAGGGTGAAAAACTAGGGTTTTGCAGGCCAAAAACGCGTTCAGATCGCAGTCGCGAACGCTACTAGATGATCCCTGAACGCGTGCCCACTGGAAAGACTCTTTCGAACGCCACTCGAACGCACAACAAACGGATGCTCTCTGGAATGATCTCGTTCTCAAACCCAACAAGAACGTGACTCGAACGTTTGCTTTCTGGAATGCTCACGTTCGAACAATAAAGAACGAAGCACCAACGCCAATCGTTCGAACACTGCACAACAAACGCACCACGAACGCATGCCTGATGCACAACAGCCAAAGACCAGTCCAATTGCACAAAGATCTTCACGACAATTACAACTCAATTGAACTTATTTTGTCACGGATACATGCCAATAAAAAATGGAGCTAACACAAAGAATGTTCACTATGACATAGCTGAAGGCGATTTTCCTTTCACAAGGCTGTTGTCCAAAGGGGCGAAAATAACATTTTAGGAACCGTGTTTTGGTCATAATGAATCTTAAGGAAATTCAATATGCTACTTAAAATTGTTCCTCACATAATTGTTGTTTAGGCAAATATGTTACATCGACAAAGTAGTGTAGCTATAATCACCATTGAACTGACCCACTCACCCTGAATGGTACATGTACACGAATGGAGTCCACATTTATAAAATAAATGAAATAAACATTATATAAAAAATATAAAAATCATATTTCTACATTATTACCTAACTTTTACCAAAATTTCAACGTAACATACTCGAGCCATTACCCAGCCATTACATTTACATTTATTGAAGCTAGATTCATGCAATATATGTTCCTAGCAGATGAATAATATATGATTTGAGAATTTAGAATATTAAAGGAGCATAATCTAAAAATATAATAATTTTAAAGGGATATTTTTTTTAGTGATTTCCTATTTCAAATAGTTACATTTTAATTCCTCTCCAAATATACAACTGCTTGAACTAAGATATTATTATAATATAAAAAAAAATGTTTCATTTTAAATGTCCATAAAGTAAGGCTATTTTAGACAATATACAATTACAAAAACTCATGGATGATAGCTTTATAACTTTATTATGATCTAGCCCACATATTTTTGTATATCTCAATTGGCGGAAGAGTTATGATTACTAGGTAGCCCCTTCCTTTATTGAGGATGCAAAAATCTTCATAGATTTTGGGTTTGTGGGAATGTGTCTCAATCGAGATAAGTTTGAAGTCCAAAAATAAAAAATTCGTATCGAGTTGGATTCAAGTCCCAATTGGAAAACCACATTCGAAAAATTAGAATTTAGAAAGGATTCAAAGATTTCTTAATAATTCGAATTCGAATTTGTGATTATGGTCTCTGTCACATTGTCATCTCTATCTTCATTTCCTTTTTGTGGGACCTTTCTAAGCTCCTTCAAAAAGCAAAGAAGATAAAACAAAAATGGGTCTGGACACTAAATGAGCAAATCATATTTCATATACCAAACCACCCTTGGTATATTCATTGTCCCGATTTTTATTGATGAAAGTGATTCAAGATCCATGTGATATCAAAGCATGACAAAATTAAGCTAAAAATTAGCGAAATCTAATAATATTTAGTGAAAGTAAACGAAATCAATCTTGTTTTAAAATTAAAAGAATTCCCTTCCTCCACCCATATTTAAAAATCCCAATCTTTAGATTGAAAATCCCTAACCATTCATGTTAAATTAAAATTACACATACACAAATACATCCAATCATACTAATAATAGCACTACAACAGGACCCTGAGTCAGGCCCAAAATTAAAATCCACACTGACAGTTCCGTATACGTGTTACATTCGGCGGGCATAGCTCATTAGAGGCCCATTTGACTTCCAAAGTCAGACAACAGAGGCCATCTGGCCACAAATTGCGAGCCTCCTGAATGATTGCTGCCGTGCTAATGCTACTGAAAAAACAAATCACCGTCACAAAGCTTAATGCAAGCAAGCAGCCAATAAAAAATGGAACTTTGTGACGTTGGCCACCAGCACCGCCACACAGTTTTGCATTGCTCTAATCTTTGTTGGCCGATAAAATCCCCGCAGGGCGAATTCGTCCTAGAACGAGAAGAGGTGCGAAGAAAAGAAGGGCGATGGAGCGAAGAACGATAAAAGGACTTGGGACGATCGAGCCAATGGTCAGGGCAAAAAGTGCGATGCAGTTACCTTCACTACCGAAGCAGTTAGGCGGTTGTTCCTCCACGATCAGGCAGTTAGGACACACAACCCAGCAGTTACAAGCATGATTCATAACTGCAAAGGAATGGTAGAACTGCCCAAGTCAGTTACCAAGCGGCACTATAAAAGCTCGCCTATCCCAAGAGAAGAAGATAACAACAAAAATGAAGACTCAATCGAGCATATTTTATCTTTTTATTTCTTAGCTTGTAACCTAGGACTGTAACTTGTGTGCTTGTGCCCCTTGGAGGCTTATTCACTTGATTCAATACACCCCTTGCTGGGACTTTGTCTCAGGAGGTTTGAACCTTACACGCTCTTTTTCCCTGCACGCGTAAAACCTGCGCAAACAGTTTTTGGCGACCACAGTGGGAGAATTGGTGTAACAAAGTGGAGATGCCTCCGAAAAGAAACGCTCAGACTGGCTCAACCGCGGAGGAAGGTGGACTGGAGCAAACCAACCAGCCCAACGTTCCAGCCATAGTGGGTCAGTTCGAGGGTCTAGCAGATGTCAGCCGGTACGAACCAATGAGGGAGCTCAGCCCTAATGCGGTGCGCGCATTGATTGGCGAATTCACACAGGATGTCGTCGAACAGGTCAGGCTCCAAAATGCGCATGTTGTGGACAAATTCGTATCGACTAGTAACTTGCACTATGAAAATATGGCCAAACACTTAAGCTCAATGAACGAATTGGTGGCCAAATGTATAAGCGGCGGAACAGCGCTGCCGTCGACCACGCCTCTCCCTACAGTAGGCGGTCAGGAAGCTGGTCCTAGTGGTGTTCCCCTGCAAGGAACCAATACCCCTATGGTTCCCAGGAGGGACGAGCCCTGAAGGGCACGGCCCACAATTAGGGCCAAACATTCACCAAGGGCCAAATATGGCTCAACATGAAATCGTGGTGCCTCAGGGTGTCCAAACTTCCCAGGGACAGAATCATGATTACGTCCCACTCCCGAGAGGGCCGCAACCGCCCCTATAGCCGTGCCATTCAATGGCAACGATATGCTAAGGGAGCAAATGACCGAAATCCTGCAAAACCAATTCGGTCTAGGCATACGACCAATTCGGCCTAGATATCGGAAGCCTTACCCTGATTGGGTCGATGTGGCTTATCCTTGGCCGAGGAATTACAGGATACCAGATTTTACCCTCTTTACGGGATCTGGAGAAGTTTCCACTATGGAGCACATAGACGCACCCTTCAGTGTGGGGAAGTCAATGATTTCCATAAACTAAGGTTGTTTCATGGTTCGTTATCAGGGGTGGCTTTCTCCTGGTATGTCAGCTTACCAGCCAATTCAGTAGAAAGTTGGCAGCAAATGGAGCAACTGTTCCATGCGCAGTTTTATAAGGCCGAATCTGAAGTGGCCTTGGCTGATTTGGCAAATTTGAGACAATTGCCAGGGGAATGGGCCGAGACGTTTTACAACGATTGAAGTTCGTAAGAATCGCTCAAGGATGCCTGAATCTCGATCTGAAGAAGAAGTTCCAGGATCGTGAGTTTTGGGACCTTCCCCAACTCACTACCAGTGTGGTGCGCTATGAGCGATTATTACGAGAAGAGAGCAGATGAAAAATTCGAGCAAAGGGACGTATTACAGAAACATTGACTACGAGATGGGCGAAGTGAACGCCGACTCGGCCGATCTATGTTTGGCCGAATTGGTGAAAGGGAAACCCTACGTCTGCAAAACGTGGGCAGAACCCCAAACCAATGAGACGAGCGATAAAAAGAGCAGAAAATTCTCCTTCGACATTACTAAAGTCGAAGCTATATTTGACCAATTGTACAAAGATAAGCAAATCAGCTTGAGCGACAGACATACGTTGCCAACAGCCGAGCAAATCGGCAGTAAAAAATACTGCAAATGGCATAATGCATGGTCTCACACAACTAACAATTGCCTTGTTTTTCGCAATGTTTTGCAGGATGCCATAGAATCCGGACGAATCACGTTCGAAAAGAAGATGGCAGTAGACAGTAATCCTTTCCCGAAATCGGCGGAGTTAAATATGATCAACCCAGTCCCTACAAGGATAAACCCGCCGAGGGTAAAGGTAGTGCTGGACGAAAGACAACACCACCGCCCGAGCGCGCTGGAGAGGATCAAGGAACCTGCAGAACGAAAGGACAAGAAAGACATTTGTGTGAGGTGCAAGAACATCATTGAATGGATGAAGAGCTAGAAGACACTTGCGAGAGGCCTGTGAAGAGAGAATCGTCCTGGCAGCCACGAACCTTTGCGCCAAGGTTCTATGGAGAAAATTCGAACTTCGTCCAGAACGTGAGGACATTTCGGCCAAAGATCCATCGGCCCAACGTGTGGCACTCATACCGAAAGTCATACCCAGGACAGCAGGCGAACTCAGGGCGACGGGCAGACGAAAAATATCCTCCCATAGATGAAATGACAAGGACACAATGAGGAGGCACCAAAGGAACTACGGCCGCATGATGCGCCGACAGAACGAGGCAAAGGCTGCCACCGGCCATAGCCCTCATGCCACAGAGAAGTCAAAAGACCACAAGAAGGCACATGACGAGAAAAGAAGGAAAGTGACCAATGGTGACGAGTACACTAAGCTTCATGGAAGGAAACGGGACGGGACCGATGATGAGGAGCCTCCCATCGTCATCCAATTCGGCAGCATGCCACCAGTCGTGGCAAATCACTACTTGTTGCCCAGAGAGTTCCGGGGAAATGACAATGGGGAAGCTGGACAGAGTGACGATATTTATGAGGGAGATGAGGCCGAATTTGCGGCACTCCATAACAGACGAAATACTGCAAGCCGAGAGGCCGAAGAGGAAGAACTGACGGATATAGAAGAGGAGATTGATGTCAGGACGGAAGCCAGGAGAAGGGGAATTTCGCAAAATCGGCTTCTGAAAGAACTATATGAGGCCGGGAATCCAGCAGTCGGAACACTGGGAGAAGACCTAGGGCAATACCCATTCCTCGTTCTGTATGGAACGCCTAAGGTAAAACGGGCTGTCACCAAGGCCGAGAAGAGAAGGTTGACCATCAATCACATCTCCCAGGAGATACCTCCCACACTGCCACCTTCTCGGTGGGATATGGAAGAAGAGTCATCCCAAGTTAACAAAGGGGGAGATCAAGCCATGGAAATTGGCACGTCAGGGAAAGTGATTTTCCCAAAGCCACCAGCTCAGATGACAAAGCACCTAAGGCCATTATACGTGAAGGCGAAGGCCAATGGCATCCCCGTATCCAAGGTACTGATTGATAACGGAGCAGCCATCAATGCAATTCCAGTTAGGATGCTGGGGCGTTTGGCCAAGTCCGAGGAGGACCTCCTCCCCACAGAAGTAGTCCTCACCAGTTTTAACGGAGGAGCGACGACTGCGAAAGGAGTTATACCACTGGACTTGCAGGTGGGAAGCACTACGAAGACGGTGGTGTTTTTCGTCATCGATGGGCCAACCTCATACAATATGCTTCTGGGGCGAGACTGGATACACGGCAGCCGATGCATCCCATCATCCCTCCATCAGTGCCTGGTTTTCTGGAACCAAATGGATGAAGTAGAAATCGTACACGCCGACAACAAGCCCTTCGCCGCAGACACAAACTCGGCCGAATACTATATGTATGAGGGAAACTACGGGCCAACCAGAGTTCTGAACGAAGGAGAAAGCCCAACCATCGTAGCCCAGAATGACGAGCCATGCCCCGCTGGATTGTTAAACGACCTGTTCGCACAAACAAGACCAACCACAGTGGTCTTCGGAGAACCCACATACGTCGGTATCAATGGAGCACGGCCAGAGTAAGGAGCAAGCCGCCCTTGCGGCCTCTAAGGCCAAATTAATGGCCTACGTTCTGGAACAAAAAAATGAGGACGAGGCGCTGGCCGCTGTTTCGGCTTTAAGAGGGAAGCTGCTGACGCACCAGATGGAGGATAAGGTGAAAGAACTGTGTGGGGTGGACTGTTTGATAGAGGGAGAAGACGCACTGGAGGACGAATACGCGCTGAACGGACGACGCAAGACAAACTTCTCAAGAGGACAAGATGCTCTAGAAGAGGTAAATCTGGGGGATGAATACAATAAGCGCATAACTTATGTCAGCAAGGAATTGAGCCCCCAGGTACGCGAAAAATTGCTCTGTTTATTACTAGAATACAGAGATTGTTTTGCATGGGATTATAATGAGATGCCCGGCCTAGATAGGGCCTTGGTGGAACATAGGCTGCCAATCCTATCAAATCATAGGCCTCATAGGCAGCCTCCACGGAGGTTCGCGCCTAATGTTTTGCCTGATATTAAAAAGGAGGTCGAGCGACTGTTGGAGGCAAAGTTTATTAGAACGACCAGATATGTAGAATGGTTGTCCAACATCGTCCCAGTCAGGAAAAAGAATGGGAAGATAAGGATTTGTATAGACTTCAGGAACTTAAACTTAGCAACGCCAAAAGACCAATACCCAATGCCGACGGTCGATTCCCTAGTGGATTCCACGGCAGGGTATCAAGTATACTCATTTATGGATGGGTATGCGGGTTATAATCAAATTTACATTGCCGAGGATGACGTGCATAAGATGACCTTTAGATGCCCAGGGTCTCTAGGATGTTACGAGTGGGTAGTAATGCCGTTCGGCCTACGTTGACGATATAGTGGCTAAATCCGTAACTACGGATGAGCATTTTAGCCATCTAATCGGCCTTTGAACGAATGAGAAGGTTCAAGCTTAAATTGAACCCTGCCAAGTGCGCCTTTGGGGTATGCGCAGGCAACTTCTTAGGTTTTCTAGTACACCAACGGGGAATCGAGATTGACACCAATAAATCTCGGGCGATTACTGAAGCCATGCCGCCCCGAAACAAAAAGAGTTGCAAAGGTTTCTAGGGCAGGTTAATTTCCTAAGACGATTCATCTCCAATTGTGCAGGGAAGACCAGGGCATTCTCCTCCCTATTAAAGCTAAAGGGAGAGGACGAATTCGTCTGGACCGAAGAGCACCAACAAGCATTCGACAGTCTGAAGAGGTATTTATCACAGCCACCAGTAATGGCGCCTCCAGTGTCAGGGAAACCAATAAAGTTGTACATAGCAGCTGAGGAGCAGTCCATAGCTGGGATGATCGCACAGGACGACGACATAAATGTTGAGAGAGCCATTTATTACATCAGCAGGCAATTGCTGACTTATGAATGTAATTATTCTCCCATGGAGAAGTTATGTTTGCTTTTTATATTTACATGTACTAAGCTACGTGCCTATCTTAGGCCGAACATTGTATATTTGATCACAAAAATCAATATAGTAAAGTACATGTTTTCTCGTCCTATTTGCATCAAAGGGTTGGTTTCTGGTCTCTGTCGCTCTCAGAATTCGATATACGGCACGAACCCCAAAAGGCTGTCAAGAATCAAGCTTTGGCCGATTTTCTGGCCGACCATCCATGCTTAAGTACAACTAGGGAAAGAGAACTGGATTTGGACGAATGCAGTCTAAAACCGTGGACGATGTATTTCGACGGATCCAGCACGGCAGAGAGGGCTGGAATAGGGGTTGTCTTAGTCAGCCCATTGGGAGAACCCTTCCAGTTGTTAGCCGAATTGAACGAGTACTGCACCAATAACCAGGCAGAATATGAAGCCTTGATACTTGGGTTGGAAACACACCTCGACATGGGAGTAACCCATGTGTCTATCAAGGGAGATTCGCAGCTGGTAATCCAACAAGTAATGGGAACTTATAAATGCCAAAGCCCGTCGGTCGTGGCATTATTAGATATAGCCAAAAAATTAATAGAACGGTTTGATCATGCTGACTTGGAATACATTCCAAGGACAAAGAACGAATCGGCCAACAACTTAGCCCAGGCGGCCTCCGGTTATAAACAAACCAACATAAGTGGGGTGTACAGAAGCGAAAAAATCAAGCCAGCCCTCGTGAGAAGAGCCCAAGGAAAAAGACGTCATGGCTCTTGAAACAGAGAACGATTGAGAGACGAAATCAGGACGTTCTTAACACAGCCTGGACTAGGAAAAGACCGAAGGTTGAAGCTTAAAGCCTTGAACTATGTAATGACAGGGGATGTGCTCTATAAAAAACGACAAGATGGATTGTTATTGAAGTGTGTAGGGCCATCAGAGTCTAAAACTATCATGGCTGAAATACACGAAGGCGTCTGTGGGGCTCACCAAGCTGGAATCAAGATGAGATGGTTGATCATACGAAGCGGCTATTATTGGCCGAAGATGGGGGAATCGTGTATTTCATACGCCAAAGGGTGCGTAGCTTGCCAAAAGCATGGTCCTGTCCAAAGGGCCCCCGCAACCGAGATGGTTCCAGTCATTAAACCTTGGCCGTTTATGGGATGGGCGATAGACTTGATAGGGAAGATTTATCCTGCTTCAAGCAAAAGGCACACTTTTATCGTTGTTGCCACTGACTTCTTTACCAAGTGGGTAGAAGCTATCCCAGTTGTAGAGATCTCACAAGAGCAGATAATCAAGTTTCATAAAGGAACATATAATTCACCGGTTTGGTATACCACAGACAATCATGGTAGACCATGGTACCTCATTAAACGGTGAAAATGTAAAGGACTTCCTAGCCGAATATGGAATCCGGCTGGTGAATGCTACTCCATATTACCCTCAGTCAAATGGTCAAGCCGAATCGTCCAACAAAACCCTCAAAGGATTGATTCGAAAGATGGTGACGGACAATGCTAGACGATGGGACGAATACCTGAGTCAAGCTTTATGGGCTTACAGGACATCGCCGCGCACAAGCACGTCGGTGACACCTTTCCAGTTGGTGTATGGACAAGAAGCTGTGCTCCCTGTGGAAATGAACATTGAGTCCACTAGGGTAATGTTGCAGGAGAAACTAACGAAAGAAGATACGACGAGGCGATGATCCAGAATTTGCTGGAATTGGACGATATTAGGTGCGATACGCTCAACCGCCTGGAAGCACAGAAGAAAAAGATAGCCAGAGAGTATAATCGCAAGGTAATGGCCAAGTCTTTCGAGAAGGGCGAAATAGTATGGAAGACAATATTGCCAGTTGGCTCTAAGGAACCAGCATATGGCAAGTGGTCGCCCAACTGGGAAGGCCCATTTATAGTAAGAAGTGTGTTACCACATGGGGCCTATCATTTGCAAGATTTAAAAGGACGGGTGCATATAAGAGCGATAAACGGGAAGTATTTAAAGAAATATGTGCCCTCGTTATGGGAGCACGAAAACATTCAAGAAAAGCAATAAGAATTTCATATTAATAATGGACGAGAACGTCCTAGATTACAAAATGGACGATATAACGTCCTCAATTACATCATCCTTGGCCCGAAAATTGCCTAAAACCCCCAGGCTGGTCCTTAATGGCTGAAAGCGTCTCCCTCGTCAGGCCCCAGTCTTCCTGAACAGCCGCGCTCGCCGCATCCAAATCGGCCAACTCCTTCTCGAAGTCAATACGGGCCAACCCCTTAAATTCGGCCATCGACCGTTCCACCTCCTCCATTTGAGCGATGACGGCTCTCTCCTTCGCCTCTTTCCTCATCCGACTTTCGTCCAAACGGCGTTGAAGCTCTTTCAACTGCTGCTCCAGGTCCATGAAGATTGATTCTTCAGTCACCATCTCTTCCGTGGTCTCCTTCAAGGCCTGTTGTAGCTTTCCAAAAGATTCACGGAGCTCTTCCCTTTTCACCAAAGAGGAGCGAAGCCCAATCCTCTGGCTATGAATTACACGATGCCGGGAGAGAAGGTTCGTTATTTCCTCTTGCATCTCTTGGAGAAAAAGACGGTCATCAATAGATACGGCGATGAAGGAAGAGCCAGTAATCGGCTTAACTCGGAGGAACACCGGTCCAATTGAAGCATGTTCTGGGGCTGAACAGCTTGGTGAACATCCATCGCAGCGAAAGAAGCATACTGACGAAGGACCTCCCGAAGACTCTCCAAGTCTGAGCTCGCGCCAGTTAGGGGCGTCGATGGGCGATAAGAAGCAGAGGTCATTTCCCCAAGACAATCCAAAAGACGCTGGACCGATTGCAACAATTGATCAGGCGCCTACACATAAGGGAAGAATTAGCAAAACAGGTTAAGACCATAACCAAGAAGAAAGGGAAAGTAACTCACCATCCAGAAGCAGAACTAGAAGGCTGATGAGCCTGTAAGTCTGATGTTCCAGCTGCGGGCTGCATCAGTCCTTGCTCGGGGGACAATGAACGATGGGGGACAACAACTAATTGCTGTACGGCTTGAGGAGAGATCGACCGAGGAGGAGAAATTGACGGCATTTGGGGGATCGGCCCCGAGGAGGAAGTACTTGTTCAGCAGGTGATTGCATTTGCACGAGGGCCAAATGCGATGGTTGCCTAAGCTCAGGCTCCTCCCTTTGAGCGGACCTTTGAGGAGAAGGAGGCAGAGGGGCCGAGGCTGATGGCTGGGCCGAAGACGACGCCACGTGCCCAGGAACACTGGGGGACACGACCTCTGGCATTGAGTGTTGAGGCACATCAGTCGGTCGAACATCTGCAAAAGAATCGGAGTCGGATGAATCAGAAATAATAATGACTTCGTCTTCTTCATAAATACGACGAAGGACATCGTCTTTGTACAGAGACCGAGCCTCCTCTAATGATTCCAACTCGGCCAAACTATAAAGGCCATCCACGTCCCTATAACTCCCTCTAAGCCCTGCAGTGGACATCCTGCATACTAGAGGATAAAGCTGCCTAAGGTGACCCCACAAAGCTCCCATCGGCCACGCGGGCTCCAGCCCTTCGGCCTCTTCACCCGGGTCATGCACAGACGGTACAGAGCCGTCCGAGGAGAAGTACTCGAAGAGAGGATGGTCACGAGGAATTTCCTCGACTCTTGGGTGAGAATGATCAGACTCGGCATAAAAGTTCCTACCTTGGGGGTCAATTCCATTTGTGCCTCCCTCTTCTATGAGCTGTTCCATGCCTGGCCCTTCGCCCATACCTTCCTCATCAGAAGGGAATTGGACCATCGGTTCTTTCGCAGGTCCTTCGCTCACACTACCGCCCATAGAGTTTCAGTTTCTGAGACCGGCGCCGTTTCACGCACCACAGAGGGCGAGGCTGAATCAATTTTAAGGCCTACATCAAATCGTACAATATTAGTATCAGTATATCTCAAAGCATTATAGAGAAGGCAAATTCCGGGCTCGTACCTTAGAACGACGGGCCAACGGTACGTCCGAATCAGAGCTTTGGTTGGGAGAGGGCTGCTTCCTTTTGATGGACTTAGTCCTTTTGGCTTAGAAGCCTCGCAGCCTTCTTCGACCCCGATGACTCAGAAGGTTTGGGGACAAGGAGATAGAAGAATACACCTTGGGTGCAGGCAAGGAGAAAAATCGTTCACGGGCCGATGGCCAGAAACGATCAAAATAAGGGTGAACGGATGTACAAGAGTAAAGAAGCTACAGCAAAAGCGGCTAGTAAGGATCGAGTCTCCTCCAAAGAATCCTCGACCTCTGAGACCGAAAAGACCTTAAAGCGGTCTGATGATGCAGAATACGAATGGAAAAATGCAAGAGGCCATCCTTGGATGAGGCCGAACTGACGAGCTACGAAATTGGGCGAATATACTTCTACCCCGGCCTTACCATTGGCCCCCGTTAAGATGTCATGAGCCAATTCACGGCCGCACAAAAATTTGCGCCATATGCGAAGGGCCGTCTCTTCCTTTTCAGACAGGGGAGGATCAAGGGCGAAGGACGGACTGTCGGACGCTGAAAAAGGAAAAAAGGAAGGGACACGGGAAAGAGTATAAAAATAGTCAAAAGTGGCTCGAGGGGAAACAGAAGATTGCCGAAGCTGGGCATAGTGAAGACCGGCACACGAGTAAGAGCGAGTCGACTCAATTGTGCCGAAGATAGGAAAATACGCTTTCAGCCAAAGCTGGACAATCCATAAAGGGCCAGAAGCAATGGCTGAAGACCCGGAGCGAAGCTGTTTTTGGAGGATGGCCAATCCCATGTACGTGGCAGCAAGGAAAAAGGAGGCCAAATCTAGGCGACGGCCATTCGCAAGGTCAGAAGAGATGGAGAGATAACCCGCCGCGGGTTTCTGGCTGGGTGTGCAAATGATATACTTACACAGCCAGTAGTGAAGAAAAGCCGTTCGTTCCAACAGAGAAACCGACCCAGCCGTCTTCGAATAGGCACGAAGAAAAGAAGAGTACGATGACAAAGAAGAGGGGTCCATTTTAGGAGGAGGGAAGCGAAACGATGTAGAGGCCGATATGGTCGCTCCAAGAGGGGACAATCCAGTTAGGGCACCAACATCGCGAAGGGTGATGGTGAATGGCCCGACGGGAAAGATAAACACATTATAATCAGATGACCAGAAAAGTAAAGAGATAGGGAATAGGCTGCGATCAAAAGCCGGCAGGTTCAAGGAAAGCTCGATAAGGGGAAGGAGGCGGTGCGTATCCAAGAAGGACCGGGTATCCTCATGCGATAGCATACGTTTATACCAGGCTTCAAAAGCGATGTCGGGTCTAGGCCAAGTCCGAATTGGGTGGGCATAAGAGAGGGCAGAAAGACTTAGCGGCTCAGAAAATGGAAGGCCGGAGGAAGCAGGAAATTGCTGAGCCAACGGGTTTGTCGCAATGGCTTCAGCGTCTGTAAACATAGGACCGAGGGCGCATTGGGCGAATTCTTCATCCAAAGTATGAACACCAAAGACGCCCACAGAATCAGAGTCCAGCACCGTCTGATAATCGGCAGAGGTCGAAGCATCAATTTTCGGGATTGAAGAGGAAGAAGCCATGAGGGATAAAGAGTTCAATATCACAGAGAAAGGCAAAGCAGAGAGAAGTAGAAGAAGTAGAAGTAAAGTTCGAAAACGAAGGGAGAGCGAAGCCTTATAGCCAAACAAATGACAGATGTCGTGATAAGAATTGCAAAGAAGTAAAACGGCGGGAAAATAGAAAGGGATGAAATTTACCCTAGACAGGTCCGACGAAGAAGATTCGCCGTGAGTAACGTGCTAGGGAAGGAGACATCGAAGCGACGCCAAACGGCTCCTGAATAGGCCTCATGATGAAGCGTGGAAGAAATGTCACGCATTTATTGCAGATAAGATAGGTCTCAATGAGACTCCAAAGGGCGACGCAACAAATTAGGACGAAAGGCCGTTCTCTCGCCCTACCTTCACAAATTCGGTCTCGTTCCATTCGGCCAAACTCAAGGCCTTACCTTCGGCCTACAGAATCGGCCAATGACAGATGTCGGCGTTACACTCTACAGAAATTATTGCCCAAGCCTCAACCATTATTGATGCTGGTAATGGTGACAAAACTGATGTGACAGGATCATCAGGCCACTGATGAGCGGAAAATATATCATATTTACCGCCCCTTTTACTTAATATTTTGTTTAGTTTCTCGGGTTTGATGAACGTTTTGATATGTTTTATTTTATTTTGCAGATAAAATAATATTGGGACTTAATGAAATCATTTAGGATGAAATGTGGATCAAATAAGGGCAATTATTGGACTTGATATATTAATTTTGGAGATTGGAAACTTGAAAGGGCGTTTTTGACGAAGTGCAGTTTTGGAAATTCCAGTTTTGCGCATCTGTTGTATTTTGGGCATAACTTCTTACTCAGATATCGGATTGGGCTGATTCAAGTTCCAGATTAAAGAAGACTCCAAGATCTACAACTTTGAAAGAGAAAATATTTTCAAATTCTGATGATTTCATGACCGAAATTGATGAACCATCCAGAAGTGTGTGGAGTGTAATTATTAAAAGTCATTATCAATCATTTTCAAAGCAAAATATTAATTAATAAATAATTAATAAAAATTATCAAATCACCACCAAACAAGATAAGAAATTAGTGGAGCAATAATGGATTTGGTGGAGCAATTAGATAAGCAATTAGTGGAGCAATTAATAATTTATTTGGTGGATGATTTGATGGTGGCAAAATTTTACCTATAAATACCAAGCCATTTCATTTGTAAAATTCATACTTTCTTCTAAGGAATTCCTTAAGAATACTAAGAAGATTGTATCTTGTTTGTTTATTTAAAGCTTTTAGTAATTAATTTTCGCTTTCGCATTTTCTTTTCTTTACTTTTCAGTTTTTACTTTCCGCAATTTACTTTTACGCACAGTACTTTTCTTTCTTTAATTTTCAGTTTTTACTTTTCAGTAATTTACTTTCAGCAATTTACTTTCAGCAATTTACTTTCAGTAATTTACTTTATGTCTTTTATTTTATTTAAGTTTTTTTTACCACCTGTAAATATGTGTCGTAACTAAGCCAGTTATCTGGGGTTGTGATGAAATCCAATATCACCGGTTTATAAGGGGTTAAATTATAGTTTGGGTAATATACATGTTTATTTATTGAGTCTTAATCCTAATGCTTTTTATTAACTGGCCATTAATAAAATTGAACTGGTAAATCTAAAATGAACTAGACATAGGGATTTTAGGTTTAAGACCTTAGACTTAATAGCCCACGATCTTCCTTGAGGATAGATAACCCTTTAATAGATTTCCTTACAGGATAGGAATATACCTGTCGGGCGGGGGTAGCCATAATTGGAACTTAAACTTAATGAATCCAGATAATTTGGTTGACATAGACATATGGTTCAATTGGGTTAAACTGGTATTTGTGTCTGACCATCGACAGAGGCTTACACATAATTTAGTGTTCCAGGTTAATAAATCAATATATTACCCAACTTTAAGATAATCACTTCATCTTTAAAATGATATTGGAAGAAATCACAACCCTAGATAGTTTTTAATATTGAATTTTCTTAAAACATATTTTTGACAATTTTATTTACTTGCTTTTAAATTTAGAATCGTCACCATTTCAAATCAATCAATCAAACAATCTGTTAGATACTAGTAATCATTTGACCTCATAAAATTAATAGTTTTGATATTAAGTCCTCGTGGGATCGATATTTTTATACTACTTGAACGATACGTGCGCTTGCGTTATACGTGTGTGTTTACGCCGGTCAGCCACATGCTCGCTTTGGGCAGAAACAGACCTTAGGCAGAGGACCTCCAACCGATCGTGCAACGCGTGGAAAGACCCTTCACGTGCCAACAGTACCCGTTTCAGAAACATGTGCAACAGGAAGAGGAATGGGCAAATTGGAAAGCTGCTCACCATTTATTTAAAGACCGACCTACCTCACACCACCACGACCAAGTTCACCATAGCCAAGCAGAATCTCAAAAAATGAAGAAAAGAAGATCGGGGAAAGTAATGAAATTTAGGCCACCAAAAGTGAAGGTTCCTATGGAATAAGGTGTGAAATGGAATGTAAAAAGGTTCGCTAGCGGCCATCCACACGGAGTAAGGTATAAAATGGAATGCAAGGATGTGGATGGACTATGTCCGCTAGCGACAATTGTCCGAGAACCTTTTTGCGGAAGGTACTGCATCCCCCAGGTGGTGAGTAGGTCACGCTCATTAGCAATGGCTTGCTTAAGCTTATCCACTCGGGGCATGCTGCTTACATGGGAGTACGGGCTCTCTGGACTAAGGAACCAGCCATACGATGGGCTGGTCTTTCGAAGGGCGAGAGGGAATTGATGTCAGATGAACCCTCAATTGGAGCTGTGACCTTCCCTGAAACGGGGGAAGCATTGACCGGCAAAGATGGCCTCGATCCCCTCTAGGGTGATGGTTTTCCCCAGAACAGAAGAACCAGATAGTTGGTCAGGCGGGAATGAAAAGCATCTACAACAATAGTCGTGATTATCCAACTGAACTTACTACAGACCAGGAGTGAAGGAAGAACGAACCACAACAAAAGATGAAATTCACCTCGATCGTCCCTCTCAGTTCAATCGAGGTAAATTTAGGGACAATTGTTGGCCGATAAAATCCCCGCAGGGCGAATTCGGCCTAGAACGAGAAGAGGTGCGAAGAAAAGAAGGGCGATGGAGCGAGAAACGATAAAACGACTTGGGACGATCGAGCCAATGGTCAGG
>SKCR01003048.1:0-18437 GCA_019454045.1 Zanthoxylum bungeanum | reverse complement strand
TGTACCTGATATAGATGATCTATCTCTCCTCAGCTGGGCAATGTAATCAGGACAGTTCCTTTTCCAATGCCCGGACTTTGCCGCAGTGGTGGCATTTGTCTTCAGAAGCCCTCTTGGGCTTAGCATCTTTGCCTGTGGTTGAGGACCAAAAGTCTTCTTCTTCTTCCCTTTCTTCTTCTTTCCCTTTGACCAGGTATGAGAGGAAGCAGAGAGAGAAGTAGATCTCGGAGGGCGAGTCGGTACTCATTTCTTAAGGTCCTCTTCTACCGTGAGCAACATCCTATGTAGCTCTTGGTAGGTACAGACAGTCCCTTTCATATTGAAGTACATCACGACTGGCGATATGAAGCTGGGAGTGAACCAAGAATGACACTCCTACCGAGAATGTCATTCAAGATGAGATTATGTTGCCTCAGTTGATCGATCAAATTGATCATCTGAAGAACATGTGGGCTAACATCTTGCCCCTCATCCAGACGTGCATGGAACAGTTCCATTGTGACTTTGTGAACAATCACTTGTTCTTGGTTCTCAAACGATTGTCTCAATCGCGTCATCATACTATACGAATCTAACATACCATAGTATTGTTTCTTGAGTTTCGGAGACAGTGAACTAAGGATGTATGACTTAACCCTTAAATCATCATCCTTCCAAGTTTCAAAAACTTGGCGTTCCTCCTCCGTTGCATCCGCACTCACAGCAAGGGGCAACGGACCCTCAAGAACATATCCCAGCTTTTCGGAATCGAGGACAATCCTCAAATCCAATTCCCAGTCGGCGAAGTTCTCAGTGCCTTTCAGTTTGTTCGCATCAAGCATACGCGCAAATTGATTTGTGGATTGTGCCGCCATCGCCAATCTATCATATAGATCACGAAAAACGGTTAGCAGAAATTAAGCAGTTTCATATAATATAAAAAGCATAAACTAAATCATGGATTTTTAATCTAAAAATGCCCCTCTCCACTAAATCATGCAATACTGTAATCCCCAAACAATACAAAGATTTAATAATTAAATTAAATATAAATAGTGAAAAGTGGATCCCGTGAATATATTTCAGCTCACAGCAGAGGCACGGTCTCGCGCCTACGTATATTCATCAGGTAGACAACTCATTTGTGTCAATCACTCAATAGTGACTCCTAGGTTTTCGGTCCTGGTCGTTTCTCATTGTCGCTGCGAAGGCAGGCCTATAAGGAGACGTACCAAGGTTAAACTCGTCAATGATAAACTCAAGTTACTTACGTAATCCTGACAGCTAGGGCACGTTCAGAATTCCGTTTTCGCTTGAATTTATCTAGTATCTAATATACATCAAGTATAAATAAATATCTATTGGCTACACCCTCACAGCAGAGGCACGGTCTCAGATGGGTCACAGAGAGTATTCATAAACCGTATTGGCAAGACGGACCACATAACATGCATCAAATACATAATTACATTAAAACCTTATTAATCAGGGATTTTCCGCTAAGTGTCATACACCCTAAATCTAACCAAATTAGATTATAATAAGCATGTATAAAGTCAAGAAAACAAGATTAAACATTGATTCAATAAAGGCTAATCATTTTAGGGGGCCTAGAATCAGACTCGCTTTGATACCATTTTGTAGGGGTTTTTTAGGGGCTAAATACGGTAACGCAGCGGAAGCGGTGGAAAATCAAATTTCCCGATTTCAAAACTTTTTCTCGGATTAATTAAATAAACATATTTATTTAATTATCCAATAATCAAATTATGAAATAAAATTCAATAAATCATATTTAAGGGAATTTACCGAATTGCCTTTACACTTGGTATTTTGTTCATTTTAGTCCGAAATTGATCAAATCAATTTTGAATTATTCTAAATCATTTCTAAGATTAACTTAGCATGTTCAAAACATCAAAACACCAAAAGCAACAAAATCCCCAAAATTCATCCATTTGGCCGAGAGCCTCACAAGGGTTCCAAAGTGTGCATTTTGTGATTTCATGCTTCAAGACACATCCAAATGAAATCCAATCAACATGAAACTTTATATGAATCATATAAACATCCTTATACACAACATAAATGAAAAGCCCCAAATTTGAAATAGGTATAAAACCCTAATTTTTCAATTTCTTCAAATTGGACAAATTGGACCAAATTGGTTAAATCAATTAGTTCAATCATGTTTCTTTCATCCAACCAAAGTCTCAACACAATGAAACAACTTAAGATCAAATCTAGGTCATTTAAGAGTGGGTCAACAACTCTAGATTAGCAACAAAGTTTCCAAAAACATAAAAGAATACTTATAACTACACTAGTCACAAGCTTCCATCATCATACATGTTCAACACTTTCATCAATGTTCCATTCACCAAAAACACAAAGAATAAAGAAAAGAATAACTTAAGAACATCACAAGATGTAGCCTAGATCCTAAGGAACATTTTCCTTTCTAATGGTAAGTTGAGAAAACTTACTAAATCTTAAGCTTTCTTTGATTTTCTCTTTGTTTTTCTTCTTCTTCCTCACAAGCTTCTTTTGTTTCTTTTTAATGGAGTTTGTAAAGTGTATTAGGTTATTAAAGTGAAAATGAAATGAAAACAATATATACTGTGTGCAAAACATGCCTTGGCCGAAAATACAACAAGCATATACAAGAAATGTAATTTCAATTTCATTTGATTTCATTTATCAACTTGATAAAATATTAAAACACTTTAAAGATATTTTAATTAAGTCACAAAGGCAACTAAGCCTTTAAAACAAAATCAAATCTAAAATCTAAGATATTTATATTTTAATTAATTTAATCATTTACAATTAAATAATTAATTAATTAATTAAATAAAGAAAAATATTAAATATATGTATTATATTTACATTAAATATTAAATACATATATACATTTATGATATTAGTCAAATATCTCAATTTGACTATTAATTAATGTACATTTAAATTAATCAAGAATTAAATGTAAATACACAATAATTAAGGAAAGGAATATCGGGTCCCTTTAGCATGTATTTTGCGTTTAACCTTTAAACGACTTTATAAATAATCAATATTACTTATAAATGTTGCTCTAGTGCTCTACGAGTATATTTCATTATTGAGACTCTCTAGATTCAGGTATATCCATCACGAAATCCAATTTCATGTCCATAATTTATCCACCCGTAAATTATGACGATCACAGATATTCTCGCTGAATCATACAGGTCAAGGTCATGGCAAATGTATAATTCCTCCTCCGTCACAGTATCCGGATAAATCCCAGAGATATAGATGTAAACGTCAAATCTCTATAAGGATTATCCATCGACTATTCTATTAGCAATCTCAAAAAGAATGTTTAGAACTAACTTCTAAACTATACCACGGGCCCATGGTTTTATCTGATTGCTATCATATGGACTACCTATGCTCTGGTACACAGAACTGACGGATCCTATCTTGATACACATAGGACACCCTGAGGATCTATCTATACCCATCGAACATATGGAGGTCTGATCTAAATAGATCAGTGACGTGACTGCCATCTAAGTGTAGAAGATGTCTCATGTGCCCACAATGGCATCTCAAGTCTAAGAATCATAAGTGTTACTCAACCCGAGAACATTCTTATTGACGTTGGTGTACCATCCATTAAGAATTTTCGGTGAGTCGTTCAGTGTTTATCCGCTATAAACACCTACACGTCTATACTAGTCTCCAGGACTAATGGTTCATTGAGAAACCATTGGAATCATATATTCCAGTATACAACATGTACCAGTCTCAACGGGTTTACTTTACTGACCAAGTAGTGTAAACCTTGACCAGGAACTGTATGAGAATGACAACGTCATGATACTACTCAATATCAGTTGCGACGCTTTTGCAACAATACCATGACTAATCATTCTAAGGTCATTACGTCTTTACCATATTAAAAGATACATTATATTATAGAAACTGCATATATTATTCATAATAATAATATTTTACAGAAGTATTCAAAAGAATACTTCTGTATTCTTTCTGAGCACCAATCCCAACATATGTATCTTGAGATACAGTTCCAAATTGACGGATACTTTGGAATTGAACGGATATAGCATTTGCAAATGTGGAGGACTGAGGGGACGCTCTCAGATCCTCGAGCAGGACTAGGGACTACAGAGTCCCGAAATCCTGATTCCAGAACTTGTGGCTACACTGCTAGTTGAGTTATGGTCCTGGGTGTAGAGCTCTACGTTGCCAATTGAGTGTTTGTCCTGGACGTAGGGTACCACCAGCTCTAGAGATGCCCAGTTGAGTTACGGTCCTGGGCATCGAGTACACCCAGTTGAGTTATGGTCCTAGGTGCAGAGAGACGTCCAATTGAGTTATGGTCCTGGACGTAGAGCAGTTTTCAGTACAACAGTTTTCAGATTTTCAGTGCCTAGATTTCAGAAACCAGATTATAGTACACGGTTTTCAGAAACAGATTTTAAAAACAGCTTTTCAGATTTCAGTGTTTTTAGCTACAGTTTTCAGAAGAGCTCCTTAGAAAAGAAAGATTTCAGAGACATCGGTTTTATAAAAGATTCAGATTTTTAAAACAGAAATCAGTTTTCAAGTAATGTTTTTAATCAAAGATTCTTCAGAAAAGGATTTCACAAAACATGTTCTAAAGGCATAGCATGTTGAAGTAAAGTTTGATTTGCAATTATTGCATATAAATAATGTATTCTAGTAAGTCATTTGAGATGCATATATTTGATGTTAATGCGTTAAAGCATGAGTACATTTGGATGCATCTAGGTAACATTGATACATGTTATCATTATTATGTTTACATGTATTTTTAGATGATGGTTGGTATGAGATGTTGACCGGCGTAAACACACACGTTTAACGCAAGCGCACATATCGTTCAAGTAGTATAAAAATATCGATCCCACGAGGACTTAATTCCTACTGTTTTTATTAATATTGAATCTATTTATTTACAAATATCTAATTGAGGGTGAAGAGAATGATTGCTTGATTGATTTGGTTGATTGTAGTTTTGCAAAATAAATAAATAAAGAAAAAGACAAAAGAAAATACTAAGGAAAATAACAAAAGACACAAAGATCTAGGGTTGTGAATCCTTCTAATATCTTTTAAAAGATGAAGTGATTATTTTATGTTTGTGTAATAAATCAGTTTACTAACCTGGAACACTAAATTATGCAAAAGCCTCTGTCGATGGTCAGACGCAAATACCTAGTTTAACCCAAAACATGACTGCCTCCTTCCTGTACAGCCTTTGAAACGATCCCCATAAGTCCAAGATTTCCTCCGCCATATATTAAGTGCATATTCCTTGCAGCTAAGACTCGACCCAATTATTGTGCTGCTTCTACGTATTGTGGCTTAACTCCAACACTACTACCGCAAAACACACATATGTTTTCAACTCGTCTTCTTGAAGTGGCTTCCATTTTTTATGTATTTCTTTTTCAAATCAGGATGCCTTCAAAAGTGTAATGACTGGCTGAATTTATAGTACCTGAAAAAGGGTGAGTAATAATAGCACTAATATCTTCCAAAGGACGATTGTTAGCTAAACAACAAAAGAAATCGTGAAAGGTCAAAAAGTCTGGATCCTGTCTACGAAAATAAAGATAATTACAAAGAAAAAGCGAATCAAAGCAATAATTAAGGCAACAGAATTGTGTACGCACTACGCACTCATTAGTAAAGTTTATTCTTTACTCATCCATCGCTAATGAATTGTTTCTCATCTTAATTGCCAAACACAATTCCTTCTGTCTTAAAATGCTTTGTTTGTGCCTTTCCCTACAAAAATAACACATAAAATTAAAAGTTCACACAAAATATGAAAACAAATTACAACAAATTGCATGGGTTGCCTCCCTGCTAGCGCTAAATTTTTCGTCTTCAGCCAAACGTGACTGAAATTCATCTGTTAAGGAGGTTTCAATGTCATTTTGGATGTCCGATTAAAGACAATCCCGTGAGTGTTGCTTTTGAAGGGTCTCTTCCAACGGTAAAATGGCAAAAAGAGTTTTGTCTCATTCAGTGCTCGTGCCACCTTTTTGTTCATTGTTGTTCTAGTGGTTCCTGCAAAGAAAGAAATAAAATCAGGAGGTCTCATATGGTGCTTGACTTGGAATGGGAGTTCCATTCTGTCAAGCTTTTAGGCGATATCTTTGATTTGTACTCCCTAAAACAACGATGTTTCTCTGAATGCTCTGGATCTTTTTAAGGTCAGACATTTGCTCCTCCATTTGCTCTGCTTCTTGTTCCACATTTCTTCACAGATGAATTTTAAAATTTCCGTATTCAATTCTTTATCCGTCTCATCTGTGAATGTATGCTTCAAAATTGCTAACCTGAGGATGCAAAGATGTTTCTGACATTAGGTTTTCATCCTTTGATACGACTGGAATGGATGGTTCATGATAGATCTTCTTCAAACATCAGGTAAAGTATGCTCCAAGATCTTCATTTTGAGGATTGAAAGTTTGATCCTCCGTTGTTGGGCAGTTGGTACAAATAGATCAGCTTCATCCTCGTCAGAATCTGAATAATAAAAGTCAAATTGAGACTTTTCCGGTTCGGGCTCCTGAACTGATACCTCTTGTTGTTGATACTGCTCAGCCTCCTCCTCTGTTGAAGTGTCATTGTGAAATGATTGGTACTCGAAGGCTTCATCAGTGTCATCTAAACTGGTTCTTGAGGTATGTAGTTCTGGTTTTCTGAGAATTGTCTCATTTGATCTGTCATCCTCTGAATGAATTCTGATTGTCTCTGGATACTTTCAAATTGATTCTGGCATGTTTCAAGCATTGTATCCAACTTTTCGTCTTGTTCTTGACCCAATCTTTGAGCATGTCAATCATCTGATTTTCATCTGATGGTTCTGATTGTTGATGGAATCATAGGTGGATGGTGGATAGATGGAAAATGTGATGGTTATTCGTACCTTGAATGATTCTGATAATTCTGCCACTCTGAAAAGTATATTGCATTGATCGCTCGGGTGGTTACCATCATAAATCACACATCTCCCCATTTCGTTCTGATGAGCAAATGTATAGTGTTTGGTTCTGGCATCCAGTGATAGTCATTGGGCTGCACAACAGGCCTCAGAAAACCGGACTGTTGCTCCCAGATTTGGGTGTATCTTCTAGTAAAGCTCGTGATCTCTAAATCTCCTAATAATGTTCCATTTTTCAATCACCTGAAAATACAATAAAGAAATAAAATTACAGATAAAGAAAATTAGATACAAGTAAATTAGATAGCTTCAAAATTAATAACTCAAGAAAAATAAGTCCCCGGCAACGGCGCCAAAAACTTGACCGGCGTAAACACACACGTATAACGCAAGCGCACGTATCGTTCAAGTAGTATAAAAATATCGATCACACGAGGACTTAATTCCTATGTTGTTATTAATTATTGAATCTATTTATTTACAAATATCTAATTGAGGGTGAAAGAATGGTTGCTTGATTGATTTGGTTGATTGTAGTTTTGCAAAATAAATAATAAAGAAAAAAGAAAAAAGAAAATACTAAGGAAAATAACAAAAGACACAAAGATCTAGGGTTGTGAATCCTTTTATATCTTTTAAAAGATGAAGTGATTATTTTATGTTTGTGTAATAAATCAGTTTACTAACCTGGAACACTAAATTATGCAAAAGCCTCTGTCGATGGTCAGACGCAAATACCCAGTTTAACCCAATTGAACCATATGTCTATGTCAACCAAATTATCTGGATTCATTAAGTTTAAGTTCCAAGTATGGCTATCGTGTAAGGAAATCTATTAAAGGGTTATCTATCCTCAAGGAAGATCGTGGGCTATTAAGTCTAAGGCTGAAAACCTAAAATCCCTATGTCTAGTTCATTTTAGATTTACCACTCAATCTTATTGGTGATCAGACAACAAGAAGCATTAAGCTTAAGACTTAATAAGTAAACCTTAAATTACCCAAACTAAAATAACCCCTTATAAACCGGTGATATTAGAATTCATCACAACCCCAGATAAACTAACACATAACTAGGGCTAGTAAGAACTTAAAAGTAAAAGACATAAAGTAAAAATACTGAAAAGTAAAAGACATAAATAAAAGCTAAAAAGTAAATAAAATAAAATAAAATGCTAGGTAAATTAATTACTTTTACTATTTACTATTTTAGATATCTCCATAAAATAAATATAAACTTGTGATAATATTACCAACCGACCAATCTGGCGGTATCCTTTATTAGTCAGGTTTAAACCATATTAAAATGAATTACCAACCGACCAATCTGGCGGTATCCTTTTTAAGTCAATATTTTAAATAGTGAATATATTATATTTAAGGGAGATTAATCGAAATAGCAATAGTAAAAGAATTACCTTTCACCCTAGCTGGGGAAGTTACCTCCTCATGGTAAATAGTAAAAACTCTAAAAAGTAAAAAGTAAAAATTAAATTACTATTATTACAAAACGTAATTAAAATTATTTACAAAAACTAAAAAAAAATAAAAAAAAAACTAAAAACTAAAGAATCTAGAGAGAGAAACTCTCTCTTTAGATAGAATATAAGAGAGAGAGTGGTACAATGAATTCTGAAATTTGAAGCTCTATTTATAGGCGCGGGTAGGCTTCCAGCGTCGCGACGCCAGGGCCTTGGCGTCGCTACGCCAGCTTCTGTCGACGTGGCACGCTCTGGTTCGTCTGTTTGAAGATTCTGGATAAGCTGATAAGGTGACACGTGGCGAGGTGGTTGGGCTTCAATTATTGTGACACGTGGCGGCTTCTGATTGGTCGATGACATTCTTATCCGCCACGTGGTCAGATAAGGATTAGATACTCATGATGATACTGACGTGGCGGTGACGTGGTGGTGACGTGGCGACACGTGGGAAAGAGACTGTCGGCACCGTAGGATTGCGACACGTGGCACTTCCTGATTGGATGATGATGATGTGGCACGACACGTGGCAATGTTGACTTTTTGACTTGCTGACGTGGCTGATGACATGGAGACACGTAGGATGCCACGTGGCACACGTGGCAATGGTGATTGTCGGCATCGTAGGATGCTGACACGTGGCACGGTGCAGTTAGCAGATCGGTTGTGATGGCGACACGTGGCACGGCGCACGTAGCAAAGTCAAACTTTTCTCAGATTCTGATAAGTGGACCAGGCGCACGTTAGCACTGTTCGGCGCACATTAGGCGTCGCGATGCTGAAGGTATTGGCATCGCGATGCGGGAAATTACCAAAATGCCCTTTTCGTCCAATTTCACTGTTTGGCCCAAATCCACCTCATAATGTCCTGAAACTTTATTTATCTACAAAATAACACAAACACATCAAAATATTCACAAAACTCAAGAAACTATACAAAAATTTGGTTAAATGAGTGGGAAATAGTGATATAAATACCACTCATCACACCCCCAAACCTAACATTTGCTAGTCCTCGAGCAAAACATAAAAAAACAAAAATAAATTAACTATCCGCTTTCGTAGGGATCACGGTTGTATTTAGCATATGCAACAAGCCTTTAAACCCCGAGGTGTCCCTAGTGGACGAGTTGTAGTCTCGTGAGGGTTTACAGCAATGATACCCACAAACATTTTACAAAAGTAAAAAGGTAATAAAACTAATGCACACAAAAGCAAAAAGACAAGCGAAAAGAGAATAAAGAAGTTAGTGACTAATCAGGTGAAACTTCTACTACAAGTTACTAGTTGTTTTGTTTTATTCTAAATTACTGAATAAGTAAATTCTCCGATTAGTTTTCACCATTCTTTATATACATAGCCTACATAATACTAAACAACTTATTTTTTCCCACAACAGTCATAAGTGCAGTTGATAAGAGAGTAATATTTTTGTCCTAAAGTTCTATCAGATTTCACACCTTTTTGTAGCAATGGAATAATTTTTCTCATTTTTCTGATTTTTTCTTTTCTATTTTTTATTTATATACAATATATTCCGTCTATGTAGCGAGTGTTGGGTCGGTGGCTCCTAAACCAGTTGGCTTTAGGGCATCAGGTGTTAAGACACCCCTACAGACTTAATTACTCAGACTTCAGATATATATATTTTTGCAGCATCTTTCATCCATGTAACGAGCTTTGGGCCAGTGACTCCCAAACCAGTTGGCTTTAGGGCACTAGGTGTTAAAACACCCTTACAGACTTAATAACTCGGATCTGAGACGTTTTTTTTTTTTTTTTTTTTTACTCCATTGCTTTTTGAGATGCTTCCTCCAATTAAACTAGAGCACTGAATATTACAAACTTTTCAATTTTAGCTCATGTCCGTATGTTACTATATAACAAGTTAATATCTGTCAACTGAGCATATGAAGATCCATTTTAGTCCGTTTTAAGGAGAATTCACAAATTAAATAATTCAAAATGAAATAAACAAAAATTAACTTGTTCGAAATAGGTTTGAGATACGTCTCAGGAGTGGAAACTCCTTACTCAGCTATCTCTTACCAATTTCACCTTTTAGTAAAAAAAATGCAAAATATTTTTGTAATTTTTGAAAATTCCAATTTTTTTTGTATTTTTCGAAAAAATTTTGGGCTAGAAATAAAATCAACACACAAACTAAAAATAAGGTACTGATCAACTAATTCCCTCCCCCAAACCTAAATGAGACATTGTCCCCAATGTCTTAAACAGTAAAAGGAGAGTTAAGAAGGTCGTACCTGGTTAGCTGAAATCTACAGGAAATTAAAGGTTAAGATCCAGATTAATCCGACGCCTCTTACCACGATCGTCCTCAGACCAATTTATCTTTGAAAGGATAGGGTCAACTTGTGGTTCATAGGCTATGAGTTGGTCTATTAGATCCGGAGCAGTTCTGGCAATAAAGAGGAGTTCTTTCAAAGGTTTTGACACGAACCCATTTCTCCGACCATCATCAAGAAACACACAAAGAAAATCATAAAATCCATCAACGTTGAGCAGTCCAAGCGGTTTCTGGTATATGTTTAGGTTCGCCCAAGATAAAACTATAAAAATTTCCTCCAATGTAGCCAAGCCACATGGCAAAGCGATAAAAGCATCAGCACGGTTAATCATTTCTACCAGTCGTTCAGACATACCTGGCACGATCAGTTCCTCTCCGTTTGATGATCCAATAAGATTTTCCTCTGCCAAGGGTTTTGGGATGATTCCCAAAACATGACTGCCTCCTTCCTGTACAGCCTTTGAAACGATCCCCATAAGTCCAAGATTTCCTCCGCCATATATTAAGTGCATATTCCTTGCAGCTAAGACTCAACCCAATTCCTGTGCTGCTTCAACGTATTGTGGCTTAACTCCAACACTTCTACCGCAAAACACACATATGTTTTCAACTCGTCTTCTTGAAGTGGCTTCCATTTTTTATGTATTTCTTTTTCAAATCAGGATGCCTTCAAAAGTGTAATGACTGGCTGAATTTATAGTACCTGAAAAAGGGTGAGTAATAATAGCACTAATATCTTCCAAAGGACGATTGTTAGCTAAACAACAAAAGAAATCGTGAAAGGTCAAAAAGTCTGGATCCTGTCTACGAAAATAAAGATAATTACAACAGAAAAGCGAATCAAAGCAAACAATTAAGGCAACAGAATTGTGTACGCAATACGCCACTCGCTTAGTATAAATTCATTAGGATGCGTCTCAAGATTTATTTTTACTCATCCATCGCTAATGAATTGTTTTCATCTTTAATTGCCAAACACAATTCCTTCTGTCTTAAAATGCTTTGTTTGTGCCTTTCCCTACAAAAATAACACACAAAATTAAAAAGTTCACACAAAATATGAAAACAAATTACAACAAATTGCATGGGTTGCCTCCCTGCTAGCGCTAAATTTTTCGTCTTCAGCCAAACGTGACTGAAATTCATCTATTAAGGAGGTTTCAATGTCATTTTGGATGTCCGATTAAAGACAATCCCGTGAGCGTTGCTTTTGAAGGGTCTCTTCCAACGGTAAAGTGGCAAAAAGAGTTTTGTCTCATTCAATGCTCGTGCCACCTTTTTGTTCCTTGTTGTTATAGTGGTTCCTGCAAAGAAAGAAAGAAAATCAGGAGGTCTCATATGGTGCTTGACTTGGAATGGGAGTTCCATTCTGTCAAGCTTTTGGGAGATATCTTTGATTTGTACTCCCCAAAACAGCGATGTTTCTCCTAAATGATCTGGATCTTTATTAAGGTCAGACATATTCTCCTCCATTTGCTCTGCTTCTTGTTCCACATTTTCTTCACATATGAATTTTAAAATTTCCGTATTCAATTCTTTATCCGTCATCTGTGAAATGCATGCTTCAAAATTGTCAACCTGAGGATGTAAAGATGTTTCTGACATTAGGTTTTCATCCTCTGATACGACTGGAATGGATGGTTCATATAGATCTTTTTCAAACATCAAGGTAAAGCATGCTCCAAGATCTTCATTTTGAGGATTGAAAGTTTGATCCTCCGTTGTTGGTGCAGTTGGTACAAATAGATCAGCTTCATCCTCGTCAGAATCTGAATAATAAAAGTCAAATTGAGACTTTTCCGGTTCGGGCTCCTGAACTGATACCTCTGGTTGTTGATACTGCTCAGCCTCCTCCTCTGTTGAAGTGTCATTGTGAAATGATTGGTACTCGAAGGCTTCATCAGTGTCATCTGAAACTGGTTCTTGAGGTATGTAGTTCTGGTTTTCTGTGAATTGTCTCATTTGATCTGTCATCCTTTGAATGAATTTTGATTGTCTCTGAATACTTTCAAATTGATTCTGGCATGTTTCAAGCATTGTATCCAACTTTTCGTCTTGTTTCTTGACCCAATCTTTGAGCATGTCAATCATCTGATTTTCATCTGATGGTTCTGATTGTTGATGGAAATCATAAGTGGATGGTGGATAAGATGGAAAATGTGATGGTTATTCGTACCTTGAATGATTCTGATAATTCTGCCACTCTGAAAAGTATATGCATTGATCGCTCGGGTGGTTACCATCACAAATCATACATCTCCCCATTTCGTTCTGATGAGCAAATGTAATAGTGCTTGGTTCTGGCATCCAGTGATAGTCATTGGGCTGCACAACAGGCCTCAGAAAACCGGACTGTTGCTCCCGGATTTAGGGTGTATCTTCTAGTAAAGCTCGTGATCTCTCAATCTCCCAATAATGTTCCATTTTTCAATCACCTGAAAATACAATAAAGAAATAAAAATTACAGATAAAGAAAATTAGATACAAGTAAATTAGATAGCTTCAAAATTAATAACTCAAGAAAAATAAGTCCCCGGCAACGGCGCCAAAAACTTGACCGGCGTAAACACACATGTATAACGCAAGCGCACGTATAGTTCAAGTAGTATAAAAATATCGATCACACGAGGACTTAATTCCTATTGTTGTTATTAATTATTGAATCTATTTATTTACAAATATCTAATTGAGGGTGAAGAGAATGGTTGCTTGATTGATTTGGTTGATTGTAGTTTTGCAAAATAAATAAATAAAGAAAAAGAAAAAAGAAAATACTAAGGAAAATAACAAAAGACACAAAGATCTAGGGTTGTGAATCTTTCTAATATCTTTTAAAAGATGAAGTGATTATTTTATGTTTGTATAATAAATCAGTTTACTAACCTGGAACACTAAATTATGCAAAAGCCTCTGTCGATGGTCAGACGCAAATACCCAGTTTAATCCAATTGAACCATATGTCTATGTCAACCAAATTATCTGGATTCATTAAGTTTAAGTTCCAATTATGGCTACCCCCGCCCGACAGGTATATGGCTATCCTGTAAGGAAATCTATTAAAGGGTTATCTATCCTCAAGGAAGATCGTGGGCTATTAAGTCTAAGGCTAAAACCTAAAATCCCTATGTCTAGTTCATTTTAGATTTACCACATCAATCTTATTGGTGATCAGACAACAAGAAGCATTAAGCTTAAGACTTAATAAGTAAACCTTTAAATTACCCAAACTATAAAATAACCCCTTATAAACCGGTGATATTAGAATTCATCACAACCCCAGATAACTAACACATAACTAGGGCTAGTAAGAACTTAAAAGTAAAAGACATAAAGTAAAAATACTGAAAAGTAAAAGACATAAAATAAAAGCTGAAAAGTAAAATAAAATAAAATAAAATGCTAAGGTAAAAGGAATTACTTTTACTATTTACTATTTTAGATATCTCCCATAAAATAATATATAAACTTGTGATAATATTACCAACCGACCAATCTGGCGGTATCCTTTATTAGTCAGGTTTAAACCATATTAAAATGAATTACCAACCGTCCAATCTGGCAATATCATTTTTAAGTCAATATTTTAAATAGTGAATATATTATATTTATGGGAGATTAATCGAAATAGCAATAGTAAAAGAATTACCTTTCACCCTAGCTGGGGAAGTTACCTCCTCATGGTAAATAGTAAAAACTGTAAAAAGTAAAAAGTAAAAATTAAATTACTATTATTACAAAACGTAATTAAAATTATTTACAAAAACTAAAAAAAAAAAAAAAAACTAAAAACTAAAGAATCTAGAGAGATAAACTCTCTCTTTAGATAGAATATAAGAGAGAGAGTGGTACAATGAATTCTGAAATTTGAAGCTCTATTTATAGGCGCGGGTAGGCTTCCAGCGTCGCGACGCCAGGGCCTTTGGCGTCGCTATGCCAGCTTCTGTCGATGTGGCACGCTCTGGTTCGTCTGTTTGAAGATTCTGGATAAGCTGATAAGGTGACACGTGGCGAGGTGGTTGGGCTTCAATTATTGTGACACGTGGCGGCTTCTGATTGGTCGATGACATTCTTATCCGCCACGTGACAGATAAGGATTAGATACTCAATGATTGATACTGACGTGGCGGTGACGTGGTGGTGACATGGCGACACGTGGGAAAGAGACTGTCGGTACCGTAGGATTGCGACACGTGGCACTTCCTGATTGGATGATGATGATGTGGCACGACACGTGGCAATGTTGAATTTTTGACTTGCTGACGTGGCTGATGACATGGAGACACGTAGGATGCCACGTGGCACACGTGGCAATGGTGATTGTCGGCATCGTAGGATGATGACACGTGGCACGGTGCACGTTAGCAGATCGGTTGTGATGGCGACACGTGGCATGGCGCACGTTAGCAAAGTCAAACTTTTCTCAGATTCTGATAAGTGGACCAGGCGCACGTTAGCACTGTTCGGCGCACATTAGGCGTCGCGATGCTGAAGGTATTGGCATCGCGATGCGGGAAATTACCAAAATGCCCTTTTCGTCCAATTTTCACTGTTTTGGCCCAAATCACCTCCATAATGTCCTGAAACTTTATTTATCTACAAAATAACACAAAACACATCAAAATATTCACAAAACTCAAGAAACTATACAAAATATTTGGTTAAATGAGTGGGAAATAGTGATATAAATACCACTCATCACACCCCCAAACCTAACATTTTGCTAGTCCTCGAGCAAAACATAAAATAACATAAATAAATTAACTATCCGCTTTCGTAGGGATAACGGTTGCATTTAGCATATGCAACAAGCCTTTAAACCCCTAGGTGTCCCTAGTGGACGAGTTGTAGTCTCGTGAGGGTTTACAGCAATGATACCCACAAACATTTTACAAAAGTAAACAGGTAATAAAACTAATACACACAAAAGGAAAAAGACAAGCGAAAAGAGAATAAAGAAGTTAGTGACTAATCAGGTGAAACTTCTACTCCAAGTTACTAGTTGTTTTGTTTTATTCTAAATACTACTGGATAAGAAAATTCTCCGATTATTTTTCACCATTCTTTATATACATAGCCAACATAATACTAAACAACTTATTTTTTCCCACAACAGTCATAAGTGCAGTTGATAAGAGAGTAATATTTTTGTCCTAAAGTTCTATCAGATTTCACACCTTTTTGTAGCAATGGAATAATTTTTCTCATTTTTCTGATTTTTTCTTTTCTATTTTTTATTTATATACAATATATTCCGTCTATGTAGCGAGTGTTGGGTCGGTGGCTCCCAAACCAGTTGGCTTTAGGGCATCAGGTGTTAAGACACCCCTACGGACTTAATTACTCAGACTTCAGATATATATATTTTTGCAGCATCTTTCATCCATGTAACGAGCTTTGGGCCAGTGACTCCCAAACCAGTTGGCTTTAGGGCACTAGGTGTTAAAACACCCTTACAGACTTAATAACTCGGATCTGAGACGTTTTTTTTTTTTTTTTTACTCCATTGCTTTTTGAGATGCTTCCTCCAATTAAACTAGAGCATTGATTATTACAAACTTTTCAATTTTAGCTCATGTCCGTATGTTACTATATAACAAGTTAATATCTGTCAACTGAGCATATGAAGATCCATTTTAGTCCGTTTTAAGGAGAATTCACAAATTAAATAATTCAAAATGAAATAAACAAAAATTAACTTGTTTCGAAATAGGTTTTAGATACGTCTCAGGAGTGGAAACTCCTTACTCAGCTATCTCTTACCAATTTCACATTTTTATTAAAAAAAAATGCAAAATATTTTTGTAATTTTTGAAAATTTTCCAATTTTTTTTGTATTTTTCGAAAAATTTTGGGCTAAGAATAAAATCAACACACAAACTAAAAAATAAGGTACTGATCAACTAATTCCCTCCCCCAAACCTAAATGAGACATTGTCCCCAATGTCTTAAACAGTAAAAGGAGAGTTAAGAAGGTCGTACCTGGTTAGCTGAAATCTACAGGAAATTAAAGGTTAAGATCCAGATTAATCCGACGCCTCTTACCACGATCGTCCTCAGACCAATTTATCTTTGAAAGGATAGGGTCAACTTGTGGTTCATAGGCTATGAGTTGGTCTATTAGATCCGGAGTAGTTCTGGCAGTAAAGAGGAGTTCTTTCAAAGGTTTTGACACGAACCCATTTCTCCGAGCATCATCAAGAAACACACAAAGAAAATCATAAAATCCATCAACGTTGAGCAGTCCAAGCGGTTTCTGGTATATGTTTAGGTTCGCCCAAGATAGAACTATAAAAATTTCCTCCAATGTAGCCAAGCCACCTGGCAAAGCGATAACAGAATCAGCACGGTTAATCATTTCTACCAGTCGTTCAGACATACCTGGCACGATCAGTTCCTCTCCGTTTGATGATCCAATAAGATTTGCCTCTGCCAAGGGTTTTGGGATGATTCCCAAAACATGAATGCCTCCTTCCTATACAGCCTTTGAAACGATCCCCATAAGTCCAAGATTTCCTCGCCATATATTAAGTGCATATTCCTTGCAGCTAAGACTCGACCCAATTCCTGTGCTGCTCTACGTATTGTGGCTTAACTACCAACACTACTACCGCAAAACACACATATGTTTTCAACTAGTCTTCTTGAAGTGGCTTCCATTTTTTATGTATTTCTTTTTCAAATCAGGATGCCTTCAAAAGTGTAATGACTGGCTGAATTTATAGTACCTGAAAAGGGTGAGTAATAATAGCACTAATATCTTCCAAAGGACGATTGTTAGCTAAACAACAAAAGAAATCGTGAAAGGTCAAAAAGTCTGGATCCTGTCTACGAAAATAAAGATAATTACAACAGAAAAGCGAATCAAAGCAACAATTAAGGCAACAGAATTGTGTACGCAATACGCCACTCGCTTAGTATAAATTAATTAGGATGCGTCTCAAGATTTTATTCTTTACTCATCCATCGCTAATGAATTGTTTCTCATCTTTAATTGCCAAACATAATTCCTTCTGTCTTAAAATGCTTTGTTTGTGCCTTTCCCTACAAAAATAACACACAAAATTAAAAAGTTCACACAAAATATGAAAACAAATTACAACAAATTGCATGGGTTGCCTCCCTGCTAGCGCTAAATTTTTCGTCTTCAGCCAGACGTGACTGAAATTCATCTATTAAGGAGGTTTCAATGTCATTTGGATGTCCGATTAAAGACAATCCCGTGAGCGTTGCTTTTGAAGGGTCTCTTCCAACGGTAAAGTGGCAAAAAGAGTTTTGTCTCATTCATGCTCGTGCCACCTTTTTGTTCCTTGTTGTTCTAGTGGTTCCTGCAAAGAAAGAAAGAAATCAGGAGGTCTCATATGGTGCTTGACTTGGAATGGGAGTTCCATTCTGTCAAGCTTTTGGGAGATATCTTTGATTTGTACTCCCCAAAACAGCGATGTTTCTCCTGAATGATCTGGATCTTTATTAAGGTCAGACATTTGCTCCTCCATTTGCTCTGCTTCTTGTTCCACATTTTCTTCACAGATGAATTTAAAATTTCCGTATTCAATTCTTTATCCGTCATCTGTGAAATGCATGCTTCAAAATTGTCAACCTGAGGATGTAAAGATGTTTCTGACATTAGGTTTTCATTCTCTGATACGACTGGAATGGATGGTTCAGATAGTTCTTTTTCAAACATC
>SKCR01003047.1:0-17012 GCA_019454045.1 Zanthoxylum bungeanum | reverse complement strand
CATTTCTGGAGTATCAAAAGTGCCTAGCCAGATTCTTGATTTTTTCTTTGGCTCTCTAATTTCTGATACCCATTTGCCCCATTTACGCATTCTTACTCCTCTATAAGTTGGATGCTTCAAATTTCTTTCATGATGGTGTTCTTGAGATGATCTTTTTTTACAGCTGCTCTCAGAACTTGTGGTGGCTTGAGCTTCACTCTCTGTGTTGAGTGATATTTCTTTCATTGGGCTAAAAAAATTATTTGTGGACAAAATTTGGGAAGCATACTTATAATAATATGGGTATCTTAGTTTCTTATAAAAATAAGGGTTCAATAATAATCCTAGAAAATAGGGCCATACATAGATATATTAACAAAAACTCATTTATCAACAATTGCAAGAAAATAGGCATGTACACGGTAACCATGCTGTTGGCGGACCGCATTGGCCGAACCGTAACCGAACCGTATACCAACAGTTCGGTTGTGATTTTGGCCAAAGCCAAATCGCAACCAAACCTTAAATCGGCCGAACCGTACGGTTCGGTTCGGTTCGGTTTAAGTTTTGATCGGTTGCGGTTTTGGCCAAAGTCGGACCGCAATCGAACCTTAAACCGGCCGAACTGTGCGGTTCAGTTAGGTTTAAGGTATGAAACCATTTTTTTAATAAATTAAATTAAATTATTATAAAATAATAAAAAATTAAAGATTTACTAAAGAGTAAATAAATTAATTTAAATTGTAATAAAAATAATAAAAAAAATTAAAGATTTACTAAAGAGTAATATTAAAAGTAGACATTGATAATTTATTTATTGCTTTGAAAAAAGAGAGCTTGCACTTACATAAGCTATCTACGTATCCTCTTAGAGAGTTGATGAATCAAAGCTCACGTAGTTCTGTTACATTTATTTTTTATAATTTACCCCTTTACATTTTATTCATCGGCATCCGGGGAAGGTGGTCTGATTTTTGAGCCTTTAGTTCTAATTGTCTCTGTGTTATCACATAAATCTTCAAAAGTTTCCGGTTGATTTTCTTGTTCACGACGTTCCGCCCTACACCAATCGTCAAGATACGTTTGAGCTTCTTACGTCTCCGATTTCAACATTGATCTTCCGTCATCAAGAATATTTTCGCTCATACTAAATGTCTGCTCTACAGATACAGTTGAGACCAATATCGCTAATACCTCCCTTGCAATCACGGTCAGGAATAGAAATAATCATTGATGTTTTTGCCACCAATCAAGGTAAAAAAATTGCTCACCTACAAAAGTACTTTGGGAAAACTCAATTTTTTTATTAGATATTTATTAATTTCTGAATTAGTAATGGTGATATTTGTGGATTTTGATTTTTTACTTCCATGCATTAACCAACTTCTACCAACATGAAGCTTAAATTGTTCAGTTGATGCATTCATAGATTGTTCAGTTGGTGCATTTATGAATTGTGCAGTATCGACTATTTGAATATTATATCTACTAACATAATCATTGTATAAATCAAGTAAATTTCTCATAACATTATCAATAATTGAAGAAACAATTACATTTTTTTACTTAATAAAACATAATAATTTTGTAAAATATTTTCCAAATCTTCAATTTTAAACCTTAGATCCAAAACAAAAGTAACAAGATAAAGTAATGGTATGTCTCTGTAATAATTAAGTCATTTTGTCCTCATTGATGCAATATATTTTTTAATTGCATTTGAAAGATCGTCAAAAATATTATTAGGAGCATCAAAAACATCATCAAATTCCTTGCTATTGTTAGGTTCAGCTAATATCCCAATAATGTCAAGACTTGTAAGGAGAAAAATATTTGAAATTGGATAATAAACACCACTTAAAATATTCGTAGTATCATTGAAAAACTTTTAAGATCTCTAAAAATTTTGAACAAACTTCCCAATGACTGAGATATAAAACACATCATATTTTCATGTATTAAATCATTAAAAGATATTTTTTTCACCAAAATTAAAAGCTAAATATTTCATGACAATAAATTTAATTAGATTATCTTTAGATTAAAATTCATCATATTTAAATAATTTAGTAGAAGAATAAGAACCTGGACCGGAAGTAAAAAAAAAAAACCTTGTCATTTGTGTTTGTGTTGTATCAATCAGAAACTCAGCTTTATGAGTACTCCTCATATGACCCGTCATAGTTCCATACCCACCAGTGTATTTGTAAATTTTTCCACAATAATTACAGACATCATTCTTCTCATTCCGAACATCAACCGTGTGCATGTCTACACGAAAATGCTAATTCGAATCTTAGGTAGTTGTGATGATAGCAAGGCAACTCTCTTTTATGCTTTATTCTTTTACTATTATAATCATATTTTAGAGTTTAAAACAAATTAAAGTAATGTTTCTTGTGAAGAAGCATCTGGGTAGAATGTCTCTGCATTGACCTGATAAAACCCATTAAAGAATTAACAATTGAAGGAAAATATTATTCTTTCATTACGTGTATTAACAATTCTCTAGTCCGATTAACAAGCTATGCATGTTGATGCAGTTGAGGGGCACAACATAGATTCAGTAGCAGTAAAAAAAAAAATTGAGAGCAAATTAAATTATTTTATTATTAAATAAGATTTATTATTAATTATAAGATACATTTAGTAAATTTTTGGATTAAACGATGACAAATAACCCACTCCCTTCTTAATGACATCACCAAACCTCTTAATCAATCTTCTAATTATCATTTTAATTTTCTAATTTTTGAGTGAAAGCCAAGGGATTAAGATCCATATAGCTTAACTTTTTTTTTTCTTTTTTTTGCCATTCTTATTATCAAAGTTCATTAAGCACATGCTTTTAATTTTAACTTGAAATAAAAATGAAAATTTTATACCTATAAATTTTTAATGTTGATTTTGACCGAATGAAGATATCGAGGTCACATTTAGTAAATAGAACAATCTCGGCACATTTTATAGCAAATTTTATTTTATTTTATTTATTTTTTTTTTCTACTTTAAACTTCAATTGATGTCTCACACAATGAATTTATTGTATTCATTTTGTCTTATGGACAATCATAGATGGAAGTTGTTGACGGCTGATTTTGGTCTCAGGGTAATACGGGAATATCACCTTCGAGGTAATCCTCCTTCAACGGTGAATTTGTTTGGTTTATGAGGGACCAAAAGCAAATTTAGTAAAAGACAGATAAACACACCAATCAACAAGGAGATTTAACGTGGTTCGGTGGATTTTTGATCCGACCTACGTCCACGGACAAGAACAGGATGATACTCTTTATTACTCAGATATGCTTCTCGGGTCTCTTCTTTGTTTTTACAAATCAGAGTTTGATGATTCTGATCACTAATTTTGTTGATCATGCCTTTTACACATACTATGCCCTCCTATTTATAATAACACAGAAATCAGACTCCTATTTGCACAAGAAATCCTAGTTGATCTTTAGTCTTCTTTCCTTGTAAGGATTCATAGTCCGATTCTCCCTTCTCTTTTCTTATTCCTTTTCGGATTCTGACTTCATTCCTTGTGAGAGTAGGATAATCCGTTTATTATCCTTACCTCCGTAAGAATAGGGTGTCGTCATCTTGAACACGACTCGCCGTCTGGTCGGTCTTCATGAGGTCGGTCATGACAATCTTTTATGATGAGAGTGTTTCTGCCGACCTTATAGTGCTCGGTCATCCGAACCAAAGTGGTCGGTCTTCACATGTTATGGTCGGGTCGGCTATATGATCTCAACCAGTCAGGGAATTACCCTTCTGTCCTCGTCGTGCTTCCTTAAATGCCATAGTTCCTGAAACACCATCAACATCTGTCCCCTAGTTCTCGGTTCCAACAAGTGTGCAAGTTGGTGCCGGGGGAACTATATAAAGAAAGTGTTTTTGATTTGCTCTGTTGGAGGTCGGTCCGGTGTCGAGAAATGTTTTGTTGCCTCTTTTCAAGCGCTTTGTCTTGAGACACGCAACAGTCACGTCCGCTTAAATGCATATCAAATCGACTTTAGGGTTTCTTCTAAGTTCGACACTTGTCAATCATCCGCCGGGTTCCCGCCAAAAAGGGAACGAATCGACCGTGTAGAGGCGTCTTCACAGTGGGCTGATCTCAGCCGTCTGTTTAAACTTGGGAGACCTTTTTGCAGTGACACCTGGCTTTCATCCGGGTTTTTTTTCTTAGATCCGACGGTCATGAGTGTTTTACCATGACTATAAGAAGGCGAGGCTTTCACTGTTCCATCTTTTTCGGCAATTTCTCATTCTTTCCAGAAAACCTCTCCGTGATTTGCCCAACTTCGTGCTCTCGAAGCTCAACCGTGGTCTTTTTTTCTTTTTCTTTGCTGCGAACATAAGGGACGGGCACAACCGTACTGCACAACCTCCTGCTTTTTCCGAGAAGAACAAGTAAGTCCTCTGAACGACCTCTTCCTTTTTTGTGTTTTATGAATCTGTGTTCTGCTAGGGAAAGATTTATGGTTTGCTCGGTTCTGCTTTAGGGCACTTTTAGAGACCACCTGTTTTAGCTAACATGGAAACCGTGAGTAGTTTCTTTTAGCTATAGACTGACTTCCCCTTCTTTCTTTGTTTCTCTGGGTGTCAGGGATGTCTGACAACAGTTCCTCCCCTGAAAAGCCTGCTAAAATCTCAACTCCCCCTGCTGAGGAGCTCTCCTCGGGCTCGGGGGCACCTAGTGTAGAAGACCTTGACACTACCCCTACTCCCTCTGAGATCGAACAAGACTCCTACCATCAGAGGGTTCCTCGGAAGGACCAGAGCCCGGTGAACTTGGATCGTCGGCTCTGGATATGAACCGTCCCTCCAAAATAACTGAGGATGGTCTGGCGCTGTTGCGGCAACGATATGACATCCCAATAGATATTGCCCTTGAAGTTCCCGGCCCGATAGATCGTGCTAGTCAACCTGATGAGGGCTCGGTGGCACTTCTTCATGCTTTTTTTGAGTGTGGGCTACGGCTGCCGATGCAACGTTATTTTGCTTGGATGCTGGCCGAGATGGAGATTGCCCCTTGTCAATTGAGCTTAAATAGTTGGAGGATTCTGGCCGGTATATATGTGGTTGGCACCGGCAGGTTTAGGTGTACCTTGTTTGGAAGAGGTGAATAGGTTATATCGTTTGAAGTCTAACCCAAAGACTCACTACGGTTGGTATTACCTCTCAGCTTATGATAGTTCGTCCAACCTTGTCCAGAAACTTCCCGACTCTAACAAGAATTTCAAGGATCTTTGGTTCTGGGCTACTGGGGATTGGGGTCGGGTCCTGAGATCGTTTGAGGAGGATGTCTCGGTTCCGGATATCTTCAGGGCGGGAGGTTAGGAGTTTAATACCCCTCTTTTTTGTTTATTCCCGTTCTTAGTTTCTTAGGTCTCTAACTTCTCTGGTTCCTCCCAGCTTGTTGGCGAGATACTCCCAGGTTTCTCGTCAGGTTCGGAGGCGGGTATATTGGGCTCGTCGGTATGCCGCTCACTGGAGGGAATTGGTTAATGATGCGGCCTTTGTTGATTCGGGCCTTACTTGGACCGTCCCTCCGGAGGTCTCGGGTCGGATAGGTTGCTGGCTGCTTTGATGACTTTCCCCGGTCCTGATTTCCTTTTCTTCCTTTTTTGTAGGTATGTCGAAGAGGCCAAAGTTTCTTGAGAAGTTGGCCGGTACTATGAAGAAGGCCGGTCATACGGAAACTGGAACTTCCCGGGCACAACCTGATCCTGCTGGGGCTGAGGGGCTTCTCAAGGGAGAGTTCAGCCGGATGCTCGGGGTCTATCTTCTCCTGGTGCGCAGTCGTCAGGATCTGCTCGTCTTGTTAGTCCGCCGAAGCCTCTTAGGAAGAGGAGGCGTCAGTTCAGGTCAGAAGAGACCGAGCGAGCTGGTTCAAGGGGAGGAGGAGGATCCTGTCCCGGGCAAGAAAAAGACGTTCGTCGGGGGAAAAAATCATCTGTGGGCTCCTCCAAGAAGCGAAAGGGTTCTGTAATCCTCGGGGTGGATGACTTGGGAGAAAGCATCCGGGAGGCTACTTCCCATTTGGTACCGGCTTTTATTGAATTGGCCGAGGTGATACCCCCGGGGGATGTCTCGAGATATGAAGACATCTCTCCAGCTGTAGTTGTAGTGACTGAGATGAGCTCTCAAATGGCAAATGTAGTTTATTCTTCCTTTTTCTGACTTCGGTTCTCGTTTTCTTCATATCGTATCTTGACTCCTTTTTTTTTGTGCAGGCTACTTACCTCATGGCGAAGAACAAAGACCTTCTTCTGAGTCTGTTGTCCGAGGGTGGTCAGGCTAGAGGCTTCAGAATCGTCTTACAGAAGTGGAGGCTAAAACTGGCTGACCGGGAGGAGGTGATAAAGAATCACGAAGCGACCGCCATTGAGAACTTCAAAATTAATAAGGCTCTTAAGCGCTGCTGCTGCCCTGGAGCGAAAGCTTGCCGATAGTGCTCGGAGGACTTGAAAGCTGCCCAATCTGAGATTGGTGTTTTGAAGGCGAAGGTGGCCAGTGTCGAAACCAAATTGAAGGCCAATGATGAACAAATGGCGCGGGCCCGGGACGATCTCGAGAAGAAAGAAGCTGAGCTTGCTTGAGGAGAGAGAGGCCGATCTCGAGGCCGAGAAGGAGGCCATCCGCCTTGAGGGGGTCGGTGATTGTGCTGATCTGATACCGATGGTGCTGCCAAGTCTGAACATGGACCCTATCTATGCGGCCATCAGCTTTTGCAAGGGGGATATTTCTGAGGAGGAGTTTCGGAAGTGGCTCCCTCCTCCTTCCGAGGAGGTGATGGATCCTGACCCGATCTCGGTGGTTCCGGATTCCGGGGTTCCCCAAGAAGAGCGACCTGATGTTCCAGCCCCCGGCGAGGACTGCCTTGAGATCCCTCCTCCCGTCCCTGAAGTAGAGGTCTCCCATGCTGCCGAGGATGAAGCAGCTGTTCCTCCTCCTGAGATCGAGCCAGTCCTCCCGCCATCTGAGCCAGTTGAGGAAGAAATTCCTGCCCTGTGCGGGCGGCTGAATGAAAAAGGGTAACCCGACCGGGGCCCTGTGTACACTTTACTTTTTGTAATAACATTAAGCTGTATATGCACATATATATATATATATATATATTTATGTGTCCTTATCTCTTTCTCCTTTTTCTCCATGCTTCATGCTTTTTCGAACTCTTTGAGACCCTTCAGGGGTCAATATGAGCCGGAGGGGCATATCCTGACCCCGAGCTGAGTGAAAGACTTGGGTTCTGGGAGAATGTTACCTCCCCAAACCTAAAGGAGCTTGACTCGGTGGGACGTAACCCAACCCCGAGCTGAGAAAGGCACTTGGACCCGGGGGAATGTTACGTCCCCAGTCCAAAGAGCTGACTCAGTGGGACGTACCCCGACCCCGAGCTGAGTAAAAGACTTGGGTTCTGGGGGAATGTTACCTCCCCAAACCTAAAGGAGCATGACTCGGTGGGACGTAACCCAACCCCGAGCTGAGAAAGACACTTGGACCCGGGGGAATGTTACGTCCCCAGTCCAAAGAGCTGACTCGGCGGGACGTAATCCGACCCCGAGCTGAGTGAAAGACTTGGGTTCTGGGGGAATGTTACCTCCCCAAACCTAAAGGAGCTTGACTCGGTGGGACGTAACCCGACCCCGAGCTGAATAACCAAATGGCCTCAGTGGAACGAAATCCAGCCCCGAGCCGATTAATCAAATGGCCTCGGCGGAACAAAATCCGGCCCCGAGCCGACTAACCCCTGGGACTTCCACAGAAGGGAAATGAGTCAACCTTCGAAGCCTTACCGAATCTGGCACGGGCGTCCCCCTACCAGACCGGCGGAAAACGAAAACAAGTTTCTGGAAATAAAAGGCGGGGGTGACTTAGCACCTATCCCAAAATAAAAAACGTCTTTTGCAAAAAAATAACAACATGGATGTCTCAAAGCAGCGTCCTGCCCGAGGTCTCCAAACACAATTCTGAATCTTTCAATTCAGTGTCCCGGCGAACCAGGATTCGGATCAGAAGAGCGTTTGTGAATGGTAAGGGCACATCCTCTACACGTTGGTTCACCGGGGAGCCTGTGTATTGTATGAAAGCTCCTCCTTACCACGCTGGAGCAGGCACACGCCACAGGGGCATAACGCATCCCTGTGTTGTGTCTCCCACAGATCCGGATGATGAATGGATCAAAGAGTGTCCGGGATACTAAGGGTATATTCCTCCTTAGGTTCTGTGTCACTGGAGCTAGCAATCGTCACGGGGGTGTCATCATCCCCCGTGCTATGCTTTCCCACGGATCCATTACATCGGGTAGGTGAGGATCAGAAGAGTGTTCGACACATTAAGGGCATGTTCCTCCTTATGTTCGGTAACACTGGAGTAAGCAATCGTCACGGGGGTATCATCCCTCTCTGTGCTATGCTTCTCACGGATCCTATGCATCGAGTATGCCCCCGAGGACCCGAGCCAAGAGAGATACTTGGTTCTGGGGGAATGTTCTGTCCCTATCCAATGAGTATGACTCGGTGGGACGTAACCCGACCCCGAGCTGAAAGAGGTACTTGGCTCTGGGGGAATGTCCCGTCCCCAGACCAATGAGCATGACTCGGTAGGACGTAACCCGACCCCGAGCTGAATAACTGAGTGGCCTTGGCGGAACAAAGTCCATCCCCGAGCCGATCATGTCTTAGTGCTTGGTCGTTTCTTTTTGTATTAGGCGCTGAGTTTGTCCCCGGTTTTTTTTTTTTTTGAGAGTAAGTCTTTCTATTTATGTTTTAAGAAAGTGGACGAGAACCTTTTTGAGAAGATAAGGTTTTTTATTCATATTTCGGGGACAAAAACTGCCCTTTATTTTCAGTTGATTTGGAGGCCACGTGCTCTTTGTCTGGCCGTCATGACCTCGTGGTCAATGTATTTGTTCAGATACCCGTTTCGTGCTAGATCTTCCATTTGTTCTCTCAGATCTTTACATCCGTCTGTTGCATGTCCTTTGGAGTTGTGGTGCACGCAATAAGCCTTTTGGTTCCTTTTGTCCGGGGGGAATCTTCTTTGGTCGGGTTCTACTAAGAGGCCTTTCCCCTGGATCTCCATGACAATTTGTCCCAGTGGTTTCTTTAGGGGAATGTACGCATCCTCCCCAACCACATGGTTTACTTGGGTCGGCGCCCTTCTCTCTTGGTTGTCTCGGTGCAGTGGTTTGAACTCCTTGTGTTTCGGGGGTGGTCTTCTGGATTCTCTTTCTACACGGCGGGGGGAGCCCTCTCTCGTGGTCCTTTCTCTGATGGTGTTCCCTTTTCGGGATACTTTCTCTTCTTTCTCTAACAAAACGAATTTTCGGGCCACCTCCAGAGCGGTGGCGTAGTCCGGGGTGTCTTGGATCCTTAGATAGGTCCATAGCCTTCCGACCCTCAAGGCTCCCTTCAAGCTTTCCAGGGCCTCGGGGGATTCATACCCTCCGACTTCGAGTACCATATTATGGTATCTTTCAATAAATATCTTCAGAGGTTCATCATCTCCTTTTTCATAAGCCTTAGTTCTCCAATCGTCTTTCTGGGGACACAAGCCCAATTGAAGTGTCGTATGAATGACTTTCTCAGTTGTGCGAAGCTGCTGATGCTCCTTGGGGCTAGGCTTCTATACCATAGAATGGCCGGTCCGGCCAGAGTTAGGGGGAACACTTTGCAGATGGCGTCCCCTGTTACCCCTTGCACCTCCATTAGTAGGACGAAACCTTCAATGTGGGTTTTGGGATCGGTATGGCCCTTGTATGGTGTCATGGTCGGCATGCTGAATCTTTTTGGGAATTTCTCTGACTTTATTTCTTCTGTGAGGGGGGACTCATCTTTGCCGTCCTGGACATCCCCTCTGTCTACATTGGGGTATACTCCCCATTTGACCAGCTCCTCCCGTAACCAAGATTTCATGCTGCTGTCTTTGGTTCCATGCCGCCCCATGTGGTTTCTTTTCTTTCTGCTATCTCGGGAATGGTGCTTCTCGAGGTCGGTATCTTCTCGTACTTTTTCATTATATTCTTTTCCTCTTCTTCGGGTGTTGTGAGGGCTATCGTAGGAGGAGTCTGGTGACGATTTGTCACCCTCTTCCTCCCATGTGTCCTCGGTCTGGGAATCTTCCTGAACCACTACAGATCTTACCCTGTAAGGATCCCTCCACCGGGTCTGTCGTCCTCACTTATATCGACAATTCTCTTTCCTTCCGCTATTTCGTTCCTTCTTCGGTTAGTCCCGGTCTCGAATTTTCCGTTGTGCACTCCTTCTACCTTTTCTAACCGGTCTACTATGGTTTTTAGCAAAGTTTGGTTTTCCTCCCTTTCTTTCCTAAGGTTCTCCTCAATCTTCTCCATCCAATCTGCAGCCGAGCTCCCTGATGGTTGGTGGTTTCCGTCTTCTGCCATTGTCTCACTACGCGAGTTGCTTTTTGTTGAGTTCCCCACAGACGGCGCCAACTGTTGACGGCTGATTTTGGTCTCAGGGTAATACGGGAATATCACCTCCGAGGTAATCCTCCTTCAACGGTGAATTTGTTTGGTTTATGAGGGACCAAAAGCAAATTTAGCAAAAGACAGATAAGCGCACCAATCAACAAGGAGATTTAACGTGGTTCGGTGGATTTTTGATCCGACCTACGTCCACAGACAAGAACAGGATGATACTCTTTATTACTCAGATATGCTTCTCGGGTCTCTTCTTTGTTTTTACAAATCAGAGTTTGATGATTCTGATCACTAATTTTGTTGATCATGCCTTTTACACATACTATGCCCTCCTATTTATAATAACACAGAAATCAGACTCCTATTTGCACAAGAAATCCTAGTTGATCTTAGTCTTCTTTCCTTGTAAGGATTCATAGTCCGATTCTCCCTTCTCTTTTCTTATTCCTTTTCGGATTCTGACTTCATTTCCTTGTGAGAGTAGGATAATCCGTTTTACCTTATCCGCAAGAATAGGGTGTCGTCATCTTGAACACGACTCGCCGTCTGGTCGGTCTTCATGAGGTCGGTCATGACAATCTTTTATGCTGAGAGTGTTTCTGCCGACCTTATAGTGCTCGGTCATCCGAACCAAAGTGGTCGGTCTTCACATGTTATGGTCGGGTCGGCTATATGATCTCAACCAGTCAGGGAATTACCCTTCTGTCCTCGTCGTGTTTCCTTAAATGCCATAGTTCCTGAAAACACCATCAACAGAAGTCTCTCGTTATTTTTATAAAATGAGAACGTGTGAATAGAAGGCTGTATTGAAATTTATGGATCTAATTTTTTTAATATAGGGTTTTCATTCTTTTCAATTAATGTAAGATATTTTTCTTCAACATTCTCCCCTCATGTACACGTTGGTATTTTGTCTAGTCCATGTCATGTGGGTAGGCAGTATGAGTCCATTTAGGGGTGGCAAAACGAATCAACGAATCGAATTTGTATCGAATCTTAAACGAATCTGTTAACAGACGAAAATCTCCACCGTAGAACGAAATCGCCCTGAGACTAAAGAAAGAGCGAAGGGAGAAAGGGCGATGGACCAAAGGGCGACAAAGAGCGTGGGGCGATCGGACCAGCGGTTAGGACGAAAGCCCATGATGCGGTTACATTTAGGACGAAAACCCATGATACGGTTACTCCCACGATCATGGCAGTTGGACAGTTTTCCTCCACAACCAAGCAGTTGAGACGCACAGCTCAGCGGTTACAGGCACGATCCAGCAACTGCAGGGAGATACTGGAATCGCCTAAAACAGTTGACAAACTTCACTATAAAAGCTTATCTATGCCAAAAGAAGAAGGCGATCAAAATGAAGACTCAAATGAGCATATTTTTATTTTTCATTTCTTAGATTGTAATCTTAGGACTGTAACTTGTGTGCTTGCGCCCCTTGGAGGCTTGTTCACTTAATCAAACACCCCTTGCTGGGACATTATCTCAGGAGGTTTGAACCTTACACGCTATTCTTTCTTCACGCATAAAAATTACGCAAACAGATTTTGGCGACCACAGTGGGAGATTTGGTGTAAAGAGTGGAGATGCCTCCGAAAAGAAACGCTCAAACTGGCTCAACTGCGGAGGAATGAGGACTGGAGCAAACCACCAGCCCAACGTTCCAGCCATAGTGGGTCAATTCGAGGGTATGACAGATGCTAATCGGTACAAATCTATGAGAGAACTCAGCCCTAACGCGGTGCGTGCGTTGTTCGGTGAATTCACAGAAGATGTTGTCAAACAGGTTAGGCTTCAAAATGCGCACGTCATAGATAAATTCGTATCAACTACCAATTTGCATTATGAAAACATGGCTAAACATCTAAGCTCGATGAATGAATTAATGGCCAAATGTGTAAACGGCGGGACGGCACTGCCGTGGACTACGCCCCTCCCTGTAGCGAGCAGTCAGGAGGCTGGTCCTAGTAATGTTCCTCCACAGAGGACCAACATCCCTACGGTTCTCAGGGGAAGAATAAGTCCTGGAGGCAATGGCCCAAAATTAGGGCCGAATATACACCAAGGGTCAAATATGGCACAAAACGAAGTGGTGATGCCTCAGGGTGCCCAGGTTCCTCAGGGACAGAATCATGATTATATCCCACTCTTGAGAGGACCGCAGCCACCGCCCATAGCTATGCCATTTAATGGCAATGATATGCTAAGGGAGCAAATGACCGAGATCCTTCAAAACCAATTTGGTTTAGGTATACGGCCAATTCGGCCAAGATATCGGAAACTGTATCCTGATTAGGTCGATGTGGCCTATCCATGGCCTAGAAACTACAAGATACCAGATTTTTCCCTCTTTACGGGGTCTGGGGAAGTTTCTACCATGGAACACGTATGATGATTTACCCTTCAGTGTGGGGAAGTCAATGATTTCCACAAACTAAGATTATTTTACGGATCACTGACAAGGGTAGCTTTCTCCTGGTATGTCAGTCTGCCGGCCAATTCGGTAGAAAGTTGGCAGCAGATGGAGCAACTGTTTCATGCACAATTTTACAAGGCTGAATCTGAAGTGGCCTTAGCCGATTTGGCAAACTTAAGACAATTTCCAGGAGAGTGGGCCGAGACATTTTTACAACGGTTTAAGGTAGCCCGAGGCCGATGTTACGTGCCTTTGCCCGAAAAATAATTTGTGAGGATCGCTCAAGGTTGCTTAAATCTCGATCTGAAAAAGAAGTTTCAGGATCGCGAGTTTTGGGACCTTCCCCAACTCACCACTAGTGTGGTGCGTTATGAGCGATTATTACGAGAAGATGAGTAAATGAAGAATTCGAGCAAATGGACATATTACAAGAATATTGACTATGAAATGAGCGAAATAGATACCGAGTCGGCCGATTTATGTCTGGCCGAGTTGGTTAAAAGGAAACCTTACGTTTGCAAAACGTGGGCGGAACCCCAAGCAAGTGAAAAAAATTATAGAAAGGGCATGAATTTCTCTTTTGATATTACTAATGTCGATGCCATATTTGACCAGTTACATAAGGACAAGCAAATTAGCTTGAGCGACCGACATACGTTGTCAACAGCCGAGCAGATCGGTGGTAAAAAATATTGTAAGTGGCACAATGCATGGTCTCACACAACTAATAATTGCCTTGTTTTTCGTAATGTCTTACATGATGCCATAGAATCCGGACGAATCACGTTCGAGAAAAAGATGGTCGTGGACAGCGACCCTTTTCCAAAATCGGTGGGGGTGAACATGATCAATCCAGACTTTGCCAAGGTGAACCTGCCGAAAGTCAAATTAGTGCTAGACGAAGGACAGCACCGTCGTCGTCCAAGTGCTCTGGAAAGGATTAAGGAACCTTCAGGGCAAGGAAACCAGCAGAACATTTGTATTCGATGCAAGAACAACATGGAATGGATGAAAGAATTAGAAGACACTTGCGAAAGGCCTGCAAAGAGAAAGCCATCATCATGGCAGCTCCGGACCTTCGCCCCAAGGTTCTATGGGGAGAATTCAAATTTCGTCCAGAATGTAAGGACGTTCAGGCCGAAGATTAATCGGCCCAATGTTTGGCATTCGTACCAAAAGCCGCACTCGGGCCAGCGGCCAGACATGAACTATCCCCTTGTAGACGAAATGACAAGGACACAGTTGAGGCGGCACCAAAGGAATTATGACCGTTTGATGCGTCGAAAATGTGAAATGAAGGCCACCACAGGCCGTAGCCCTCGCACCACAGAGAAAACAGAAGTAAATAAAAAATGGGGTGACGACAAATAAGGAACGGTGATAAGTTGCGACGAATGCACTAAATTCGGCAGAGGGAAACCGGACGAAACGGACGATGAAGAGCCGCCTATCGTCATTCAGTTCGGCAGTATGCCGCCAGTGGTGGCTAATCATTACCTATTGCCTGAGAAATTCAGGAGAGATAACAATTGGGAAGCTGGAACAAGCGAGGACATTTATGAGGGTGGCGAAACCGAATTTGCAGCACTCTCAATCACAGACCGGGAAGCTGAAGATGAGGAGATGACCGATGTAGAAGAAGAAATAGACATCAAGACCGAATCAAGGAGAATGGGAATTTCACAGAATTGGCTTCTCAGAGAATTATATGAAGCCGAGAATCCTGCAGTCGGGACATTGGGAGAAGATTTAGGACGATATCCGTTCCTTGTTTTGTATGGGACGCCTAAGGTAAAACGTACCCTCACCAGAGCTGAAAAACGGAGATTGACTGTCAATCATGTTTCCCAAGATTCACCAGCCTCGTTGCCACTTTCCAGATGGGACATGGAAGAGGAATCGCCGCACGTTGAGGGCGATCAAGCAATGGACATAGGTCTATCAGGGAGAGTGTTTTTCCCGAAGCCACCAACACAAATGACGAAGCACCTGCAGCCGTTGTATGTAAAGGCAAAGGCTAATGGGATACCTGTCACCAAAGTACTAATTGATAACGGGGCGGCCATTAATGCAATACCAGTTAGGATGCTAGGACGTTTGGCAAAGTCCGAAGAAGGCCTTCTCCCTACGGAAGTGATGCTTACCGGCTTTAATGGAGGGGCAACAACAGTAAAATGAGTTATTCCATTGGACCTGCAAGTGGGAAGTACTACGAAGACAGTGGTATTTTTCATCATAGATGGACCAACCACATACAATATGCTACTACGACGAGACTGGATTCACGGCAGCCGATGTATCCCTTCATCCCTTCATCAATGCCTGGTTTTCTGGAACCAGAGGGATGAAGTAGAGATAGTGCATGCCGACAATAAGCCTTTCGCTGCGGAGACAAACTCGGCCGAGTACTTCATGTACGAAGGGAACTATGGGCCGACTAGAGTTTTGAATAAAGGGGAAAGCCCTATCATTGTGGCGCAGAATGACGAGTTTTACCCCTCTGGGTTGCTGGATGATTTTTCGCATAGACGAGACCTACCACAGTGGTCTTTGGAGAACCGACACACATCGATTCGAATGAAGTACGACAGAATAAGGAGCAAGCCGCTCTTGCGGCCTCCAAGGCCAATTTATTAGCCTATGTGATAGAGCGAAGAAGTGAGGACGAAGCACATGCCGCTATTTCAGCCTTAAGAGGCAAATTGCTGGCACACCAGACAGAGGACAAAATAAAAGAACTATGTGGAGTGGACTACTTGATGGAATGAGGAGAATCAAAGGAAGAAGAGTTCGCCCTGAATGGACGACGCAAGACAAACATCTCAAGAGGATAAGATGCTTTGGACGAGGTAAATCTGGGGAATGAGCACGATAGGCGCATAACTTACGTCAACAAGGAAAATGAGCCCCAGATACGTGAAAAGTTAGTTTGTTTGTTGCAAAGATACTAAGATTGTTTTGCCTGGGACTACCATGAGATGCCTGGTTTAGATAGGACGTTGGTAGAGCATAGGCTGCCAATCATGCCAAGTCATAGGCCTCACAGGCAGCCTCCCCAGAGGTTTGCGCCTAATGTCATGCCTGATATTAAGAAAGAAGTTGAACGACTGTTAGAGGCAAAATTTATTAGGACGACCAGATATGTGGAATGGTTGTCAAATATTGTCCCAGTTAGGAAAAAGAATGGAAAGATAAGGATTTGTATAGATTTCAGAAATTTAAACCTGGCAACACCAAAGGATCAATACCCAATGCCGACAGTAGATTCCCTAGTGGATTCCAATGCGGGCTATAATTAGATTTACATCGCCGAAGATGATGTACATAAGACAGCCTTTAGATGCCCAGGTTCTTTAGGGTGTTATGAATGGGCGGTCATGCTATTCGGCCTGAAAAATACTGGTGCCACTTATCAGCGGGCCATGAACTTGATCTTTCATGACATGATTGACGAATTCGTAGAAGTCTATGTGGACGATATAGTGGCTAAATCCGTGACTATAGATGAACATTTTGGCCATTTAGCAACGACCTTCGAACGAATGAGAAAGTTCAAACTAAGAATGAACCCTGCCAAATGTGCTTTCGGGGTGTGCGCAGGAAATTTCCTAGGGTTTCTAGTACACCAACGGGGAATTGAGATCAACACCAATAAGTCTCAGGCAATCACCGAAGCTATACCATCCCGAAATAAAAAAGAGTTGCATAGGTTTTTAGGGCAAATTAACTTCTTAAGGCGATTCATCTCCAACTGTGCAGGGAAAACAAAAGTGTTCTCCTCCTTATTAAACTAAAAGGCGAGGACGAATTCGTCTGGACCGAGGAACATCAACAAGCATTTGACAGCCTGAAGAAATACTTGTCACAGCCGCCTGGTGATGGTACCTCCAGTGCCAGGAAAGCCAATAAAATTGTACATAGCGGCTGAAGAGCAGTCCATAGCTGGGATGATCGCGCAAGATGACGACATGAACATCGAAAGAGCCATTTACTATATTAGCAGACAATTGCTGAATTATGAATGTAACTATTCTCCCATGGAGAAATTATGTTTGGCTTTATACTTCACATGTACTAAATTACGAGCCTACCTTAGGCCGAATATAAGTGTACTTGATTACAAGAATTAATATAATAAAGTACATGTTTTCTCGTCCCATCTT
>SKCR01003046.1:0-17095 GCA_019454045.1 Zanthoxylum bungeanum | reverse complement strand
CTTTGAAGAAAAAATAATTTCGAATTCTGAGGTTTCATTTCCGAAATTGATGAACCATCCATAAGTGTGTTGTGTGTAATTACTAAAGTGACTTCATCATTTTCAAAGCAAAAAATGAATTAATAAATAAATAATAAAAATTGTCAAATCACCACCAAAAATGATAAGCAATTAGTGGAGCAATTAATAATGGATTTGGTGGAGCAATTAGTGGAGCAATTAATAATGGATTTGGAGGATGATTTGATGGAGGCAAAATTTTGCCTATAAATACCAAGCCATTTCATTTGTAAAATTCATATTTTCTTCTTTGAAATTCCTAATGAATAATAAGAAGATTGTATCTTGTTTGTTTATTTACAGCTTCCAGTAATTAATTTCCGCTTTCGCACTTTCTTTTCTTTACTTTTCAGTTTTTACTTTCCGCAATTTACTTTTACGCACAAACCTTTTCTTTCTTACTTTTGTAGTTTTTATTTTTCAAGCAATGAGGAGGTAACTCTCCGCTTGATGGGGTAAAAGATAAAGCTTTTATTACTTCTATCTAGATTAATCTCCTTAAATATAAAATATAAACTATTTAAAACCTGACTTAATGAGGATACCGCTATATTGGCCGGTTGGAAATTAATTATAAATTGGTTTTAACCTGACTAAGTATGGATACCGCCTGGTTGGTCGGTTGGTAATTAATTATTAATTTGACTTAATCAGGATACCGCCTATATGGCTGGTTGGTAATTATCACGCAAAGTTAATATATTATATTAAGGGAGATATCTAAAATAGTAGAAATAAAAGTTGATCCTCTAACCCCATCATTTTCTTTTATTGTACTTTTACTTTATTTAATTTCAGCAATTTACTTTCAGTAATTTACTTTTATTTATTTATTTTTTTACCTTTTACTTTTTACTTTTACTTTTACTTTATTTACTTTTCAGTATTTAATTTTTAGTATTTTACTTTATGTCTTTTATTTTTTTTACTACTTGTAAATATGTGTCGTAACTAAGCCAGTAATCTGGGGTTGTGATGAAATCCAATATCACCGGTTTATAAGGGGTTAAATTAAAGTTTGGGTAATATAAAGGTTTATTTATTGAGTCTTAATATTTATGCTTTTTATTAACTGACCATTAATAAAATTGAACTGGTAAACTTAAAATGAACTAGACATAGGGATTTTAAGTTTAAAACCTTAGACTCAATAGCCCACGATCTTCCTTGAGGATAGATAACCCTTTAATAGATTTCCTTACATGATATGAATATACATGTCGGGCGGGGGTAGCCATAATTGGAACTTAATCTTAATAAATCCAGGTAATTTGGTTGACATAGACATATGGTTCAATTGGGTTATACTGGATATTTGTAGTTGACCATCGGAAGAGGCTTTTACATAATTTAGTGTTCCAGGTTAATAAATCAATATTTTACCCAACTATAAGATAACCACTTCATCTCTAAAATGATATTGGAAGAAATCACAACCATAGATAGTTTTTAATATTGAATTTTCTTAAACCTACTTTCGAACAATTTTATTTACTTATTTTTAAATTTAGAATCGTCACATTTTCAAATCTATCAAACAACTGTTAGATACTAGTAATCTTTGACCTCATAAAATTAATAGCTTAGGTATTAAGTTTTCGTGGGATCGATACTTTTTATACTACTTGAACGATACGTGCGCTTGCGTTATACGCGTGTGATTACGAACCGGTCACCCACTTGATTTGAAATGCGAGTGGGCCCGCAAACACTCCCGGGCTCGGGTTCACTAATTCCGAATTAACGAATTTTCTGTTGCGACGTAATTAAATCAAATTTAATTAAATAGTTATGCCTATCAAAAATACTATTCACGTCGCTAACGAATTAATTCTAAATTAACTCGTTCGCCCGAATTAAAATCCAATTTTAATTCCGCGTCAAAATCTAATTTCGTTTAATATATCGAATATATTATTTTATCGATTAATTCCAAATTAATCACTCTCTCTATTAAATAGTATTTTATCCCAGATAAAATATCTCTGTAATTAATCCCAGATTAATTTTCTCTCTCTAATAATTAATCTTAGATTAATTATGTCCGAGTCATACTTCATCGGTGAATCTTCGGGAAGCGACCCATGAGATCCCCAGATATGTTAGTAGTAAATCCGGTCGTCGGACTATCCGAACACGTACGTACCTAGTACTACATTTTTACCGATTTACAAGACACGGTTGGCTTCTTGCAAAGCACCGTGCCTACCAAATTCTCCAGAAATATTCTTAAAGGAATATGTAATCTATATCAGGCGTAGTATACACAGTATTGCGTATTGCGATCCAGTATCGGATGTCACGTGCTAGGCTTGGGGCTGGAATTGTGTCTGCCCCGTATGAAGCACTTATCGGATCTATGGTAACTAGTCTCTATAATCGGATAAACATGACCTAGTCATAATATCCCGATAGCTGCAGCATATAAGAGCACCAGTTCCGTATCCTACGTAATCATCATCTCAAATGACTGGAGAGATACTTCCATCTTGACATCAACCCAATACACTACGATTCTCAATATACCCAGAAAAGGCGTACACATAACCGGTTAAAGCCCTAGACGACCAAAACCAAAGTATATTGATTGTCGCAAGTATTAGCGGTGCAAGTCTCAGGTTAAGACCAAATACACCTACCCTGATTCAGACTTCCATAGACACATAGTCATACTACCAATGGAATTCCGAGGGGTCTATCCAAGCGCGAAGCTGTTTCCGTACCATCGGTAAACACAACCTCCTATTACATTTGCATGAGTATCTAATACCCAAATATATGAGAACTATATCGTTATGCTCCCATAACACACACAAGTGTAATACTAGTCTATTCCGCATTATCGATGTCCAATCTCGATAATACTCCGACTAGGGATGTTTTAATGATTAAAACTTCTTGGATTAATACTGCCTCATATCTTATTAATCTGGAACTAATCATATGGACTTTTATCATTTATATATCCCGGTAATCTAATTACAAATGATAAAAGAGCAATTTCCTTTGTCACATAGTTAATTTTACAACAACACCATGTTCTATACAAATAGTGATGCTATGGGTCATAATTGTCCAACAATCTTCCACTTGGCCTATAGCCAATCACTCAAGTGTCCTACACTTGAACTATGTACGGTTCACTCAAACTTCTGCTGAGAAATTACTTTCGTCAGCGGATTTGCAAAGTTATCATCTGATGCGATTTATTCGATCATCACATCGCCACGATGTATGATCCGAACAAATCAGATGAATAGTTGAAGTATATACTTGGATCGTTGATGAGACCATTAATTCTTTAGCCTGTGCTGTAGCCTAGCTCAGCTGCTAACAGAACTACTCCTAATCCAATTAGGATTATTAAGATCCAAAGTGCTTCTATTGCTGCCTCAGCTGCATCAATATTCCGCTTTTGTTGTTTATTCGGCAACAGTATCTTGCTTGGAAGTTTCCAGCTCACTATTCCGTTATTAAAACTATATAGTACCTTTATTACGACTTATAGTCGTTTTTATTAGTTAGGAAACTTGCAGCAGTGAACCCAGTCACTTCAAGTTCTCATTCTCCATAGCTTAAGAAAGAATCCTTAGATCACTTAAGATACTTAATGATGTTCTTAATATCAATCCAGTGACTATCACTTGGATTGGCCTGATTGTGACTCCATATGCTCAAAGCATATGAGACACCAGGTCGCGTACATTTATTTCAATGTACAAGTTCTCGGAGAGTGCCAACAACCTTTAGATCTATCCCAGTAGATCTTTATTCCTTGAATAAAGGTTGTCTCTCCCAAGAATTCTACTGATAATTTTCATGAAAGCCAAGCTTTCACCGATTGTATTATGGGAATGTCATTTCCAAGAAATGATATGCCATCATTATTATAGGAGAATCATTGTTAGTGCGCTCCCACTAACCTCCTTATATACACAAGAATCATTTTCATTTTGAATTAAATCATATACCATTATGATTACATCAAAACTATAGTTCCAAGAACGCAATGCTTGCTTCAATCCATCAATGGATCGAATTAACTTGGAAACCTTGTTTGCTTGTTTTGGTACGAAAAAACCGTCAGGATGTTGTAAACATCCTCCAAAAGGTTGCCGTTTAAGGAAAACAATTTTGACGTTCAGCTGCCATATTTCATAAATGAAACATGCAACATTAGCAAGCATTATCCAAATGGATTTTAACCATGGCAACGAGTAAAAGGTTTCGTCGTAATCGACATAATGTTGATAACGATTCCTTTTTCGCTACAAGCCTATCTTTGTACGTTTGTATGTTTCCATCCACGTATGTCTTCCTTGAAGACTCATATAGTTCCAATAGGCACAATGCCTTCCGGTACAACAACCAGTGTTTAAACTTGATTGGTATACATGGAATCCATTTCGGATATCATGGCACTTTGCCATAATAGAGAGTCGATACCTTGTATCACTTCCTCATACGTAGTCAGTTTGGATTCCTCAATAAGATTGACATCTTAATGAGGTGAGATCAGAAACTCATACCTCCCAGGTTTTTTTCTGACTCTCTCCAACTTACGAGGTTCTTGTGTATTCGAAGTTTGTGGTACAGTTTCATCCTTGATGAATTGTTTGTGTTCCATTAAGGAATCGGTGCCTGGAACAGTATTACTCCGATTTTCATCGAGTTTTACTTTCCTCCTACTTACCACTGCATATAGGTATTCCCCTTAGGAAAACCGCATGGAGAGCAACAATTACATTGCTCTCTTGTGAGTTGTATAAGTACTATTCTTTGGTTTCCCTAGGATAACCAATTACAAAATAGGCACTTATCCAATTTGGGTTTTAGTTTGATATCATCCAAACATATGCCTAGCATTCCCAAATCATCAGGAATTAGAAAACCCAGTTTCTTTCCTGTTCATATCTAATATGAAGTCTGTCTAACAGATTTTTATGGAACCTTATTCAAAATAAGTATTGCACTGTTTAATGCGTATCCCTTGAAAGAATATGGTAGCTCAGAGCGACTCATAATTAACCTTATCATGTCCAACAAAATTCGGTTTCTCTGTTTGGACACACCGTCAATTGGGGTGTTCCGGGAGGAGTCCACTATGATAGAATGCTATATTCTTTCAAGTAATTGAGAAACTTATTGCTTAAGTATTTTCCACCATGGTCTAATCGTGACGGTTTAATACTTTAGCCGATATGTCTCTCTACTTCGTGTCCAAAGTCTTTGAATTTATCAAAAGTATCCGATTTATGTTTCAAAAGAAACACATAACCATAACGCGATGCCACATCCATAAAGGTTGCGAAGTATTCATATCTATCTCTAGCCTAGCTAGACATGGGCCCACTTACGTCACTATGAACGAGGGCTAATAGATCGGTGACACTTACACTTTTACCAAATAAAATGTGTGTTTAGGCACTTTGCCTAATAAACTAGATTCGTAGACATCATTTGAATATGATCAAATCCGTCCTAGTATCCACTCTTCAAAAGTATGGATACTATATCTACTCTTGGTTCATATGAACTTTCCCCAGCTTTCGGGTAGAGACTATAAGATCAAATCTTTGGTAGTCTCGGCCATGTAGGTAATGCCCAGCTAACCTAGCTGATCGATGTCAGCAATCATCTGTGACACCTAGTGCTCGACAGATGTACCCTCTGACATATGTGAGCGAAAAGAGATTCTTATAGCAAATTGCACTTCTAGGATATAAAAATAGATCTATGAAGATCTTTAATTTCATCATCATGGTACAAGGATCTAATCCTTAATTTTGATAACGAAATTAAAGTGTTATTGCATTAAGCATAACGGATTGAGAACTAAAGTTATCATCACATGAATCTTCCAAAGATCATGTTTCTACTATTTGCTCAACTTCGGGCTTAGGCCTAAGATGTTTCTCTATCAAATAAAGTAACTCCTCAGTTCCCAGGACTATCATGAGGTTCTATTCCCAATCTGAAAATTAAAGTCGTTTAATGACATTTTCTCCCAGGATTATGTTTTAAACACTAATCTTTCAGTTATCTTGATTGCTATAGTCCAACTATCCAATCAACGATTTCAGGTGCTATTGAATATAATGATTACTATAGTCTAACTATATAATCAACTATAATTTGATTGGTTAAAATTCAAATATATTGATTATTATAATCCAATTATATAATCAACTATAAATTTGAAGTAGTTTGAATACAGTCCAACTGTTTAATTAAAACAATGATTAAATATTAGTCCAACTAATATATTTATTAATTAATGACGAAAAATTGAAATGAGCGCGTATTGACAAGTATCTAAACGAAATTGCAAATTTAATACCTGCCTCCCACTATTTTTCGGCGAGCCTCTAACCCTCTGTTGAGTACTCGGGAAACCTTGTTTCCTAGTGGGCTAGGATCCCGTTAAATAACACACAACCTTGACTTTGGCCAACAAGCTGTATGATATTTAACTAGGTAGATCTCTAAGATCAATTGGATCTCATCCAATTCCTAGATCCAGTAGGTGGACATCCAAGTCCGAAACATATATCTTATATATGCCAATATATCCAATATATTGCCTAACCTTTTTCCTCTGAATCAACTAAGCCTTGGATTTGGCACAACAAACTTAATGATTCCAGTTAAGCGGGACCCATTGACCTTGGAAAGCTTCGTAATCGATGTCGATGGACAATAAGTGATCTTGACTTTGGCCAACAAATCACAATTTGGACAAGACATGCGATATGGAATAAAGCCTTCATGATTCAAACACATCCGCGATGGACAAAGGTCTTGACTTTGGCCAACAAACCAGTGCCAATCTTGGATCTTGAGAATGAATCATTCAATGGAAGGAAAAATGCTTAATATATGTTGAGGGTTTTTCGCGTAATTGGCAACCAATTAATTATCTTTGATTAGGTCTCATCATACACCCTTAAACATGCATTCTAAAAGCATAATAAGGCGCGATAAATAAATTAATAATAATATGCGGATGGATATTTAAAAAAACTTGTTCCTAGAAAAAATCTCTCCCATTTCCTCTCTCCTGCTAGCATAAATCTTACTTATACCCAATTACATAACACTTCTAAAGAAACCTCATTTACATTGAGGGGAATAGGTGATAAGAGAAATACAAAGAGTCAAGAGGTAATAGGCTGGACACGCATGTCCAATTTAATAAATTATAAATTTATTACAACAATTTCCAAAATTGCCTTCACCCATCTAATATCCATCCGATATACATTATTCATACATCACATCCATGTATTCACACAAAGCATGTTATTAATCAATCTAATCCAATTAATTAATCTGAAATTAATGACCATCCAATGTTCAAACAATGATTTGATTTGCGCGAGTCTGACTCGTTTTAAGAATAAGTACTCAAAGTATCAATTCTTGAATTATATCAAACAACAACATCAAATCCAATTTAATTTGTATTCAATACTAATTCTTTATTTAATTCTAAATTAAATAATTACACTTTATTAATGAGCCTTTGCGACGTAGATTCTAATCTAATCTTTAGGGTTCTCAAGCCCAATTAACATCCATTGTCAATTTAATTAAAGTCCAATGGGCTTTCAATTAATTTATAAGGCATGGACTTTGGCAACCAAAGCCCAATAAGGAATCACCCTTTTGCCAAAAATCAATTTAGGCCCATTAGGCCCAATTAAAATATTAAAGGCCCATTTAATCATATTTGGACTTTATGGAAATGGTTTTAGGCCCAATTGGATCCAACCAATTAACCTAAACCAAACTTGGCTCAACCAAGCCCATTAAGCCCAAATACAACTTTTCAAGCCCAATTCCAAATTTAGCCCAACTAATTAAATTATAAAAGTCCAAATTTCACAATTTAATTAACTAAAGTGCATAGCCATAATTAATTAGTCAAATTAATATTTCCAAAATACCAATTACACTAATTAATCATGCTTATCATCATCAACACATGTCCAACATTATTGAATCAAAAAATCAACTCATTTTCATGCTTATTACTCACGACAATTTGGGGATTTAATGTCCAATTCCGATTTCAATCCAATTGAATCTCAAATCAACATTTCCTAAGTCTTTCAACTCATCCAATGATCAAAAGAACAAAAATTACCATGACATTAAGGTACTCTCAACTTTCGGCCAAGCCTAATTTTTTGGGGAAAAATTATCCAATTCAATTTTCATCAAATTGATCATGCATAACTCTAAGTTATCATCATTCAAGCATACTCAATCAATCAATTTCATCAAATCATGCTCAAATCAATTTTACCCAAATCTTACCCTAAATCAATTTAATGCTTAATCAAGGCTCTGATACCATTGTTTAAGTTTCTAGATCAAACCAAGATCAATTAAGCAATGAAAAGTGCGAATACATCTAAGTAAAGTTGTGGAATACTCACTTTGATCGGCTTTTGCGATGCAAAGAACAACAAAAATTTTCTTGAAGCTCTCGCCCAAGCTCCATTTTGTGCTCCATGGATTCGGTCAACCCCTCCATTTATAGATCTCCAAGCTCCAAGCTTTGTAAATGGATTCCATGCTCATGAATGGGTTTCCCTTATCACCTTTGTAAGACTCCTTTGGTGTGCTAGCACTCTTGAAAAATTGCCATAATTTTTCTTCTTCTTCTTTTGCTAGATTCGCCAAGCCTTTGTAAAGAGGGATAGAGGCGTGAATGATGGCGAGAGATGGAGAGAGTTGTGTGTTGTTTCTAAAACAATTACCAAGCCTTTTTCCAAAGTCAAAACCCTTTTTGGTATATGCTTTCCAAAAGCAATTTGGAGGGAAAAAGCATTAATTGCTCTCAACCACCACCTCCATCACCAAAAAGGTGACATGACACACATCACAAAAAGTGGATGTGACATGTGAGTGACTTGCGATGTGATTTGTGGGCCTCACTTGATTCGAAATGTGAGTGGGCCCGCAAAACTCCCGGGCTCGGGTTTGCTAATTCCGAATTAACGAATTTTCTGTTGCGACGTAATTAAATCAAATTTAATTAAATAATTATGCCTAGCAAAATTACTATTCACGTCACTAACGAATTAATTCTAAATTAACTCGTTCGCCCGAATTAAAATGAAATTTTAATTCGGCGTCGAAATCTAATTTCGTTTAATATATCGAATGTATTATTTTATCGATTAAATCCAAACTAATCGCTCTCTCTTAATAGTATTTTATCCCAGATAAAATATCTCCGTAATTAATCCCAGATTAATTTTCTCTCTCTAATAATTAATCCTAGATTAATTATGTCCGAGTCATACGTCATCGGTGAATCTTTGGGAAGCGACCCATGAGATCCCCGAATATGTTGGCAGTAAATCCAGTCATCGGACTATCCGAACACGTACATACCTAGTACTACATTTTTACCTATTTACAAGAAATGGTTGGCTTCTAGCAAAACACTGTGCCTACTGTGGGACACAGAAACTGGGCGACGCATGCTGTTCTAGGCTCGCGGCCTAGTTGGGAGTACGAAGTAGCCCGCGGGGGACTAAACCGGAGAATAATAGAGTCGCCACCCGGTGTGAACCGGACAAGATTTAAGGCTGTACTCACCCCTCGCAAGGGAAGACCCTCAAACCATTGGGTTCAGAATGGTCCATTACTTATGTCACTTGTAATAAATGATTTGTGCAATAATTCAACTAAGCCTAAGCAACATATTTCTAAGGATAATTTTACTCCTAAGTTCGCATGCATACATCAAAAGTTCATCTAAGTTCACATGTAACACATTTTCATATTTGCATACACCTATTTGCATATAATCTATGTCCGAATTTGCATGCATAAAAGTAAATTGAAATACGGCAAGCATGCAAATTCATAAGCACATTATATACATGGATACGGAAACGCAAGCAAACAATGATCATACAAGCATGCATAAATTGAATCAGAATGATGGGAAACGCATAATTTCATAAACACATTGCATTGATAATCATGGAAGCGCAAACATGCAATAATTATACAAGCATGCATATTAAAGAGGAGCAATCAGGTTCGTAATACAAAGGGATAACAATAGGGGCAATTATGCATAAAATATGATGAAGAGGACTCAGTTCAGTGTATGGGCGTTTGTGTACGTTTGAAAACGCGTTCGAATGGTAAACAGAAGGTTCTCGTTCGTGTGGCGTTTGATAACGTGTTTGAATGGGACCAGACATGATGAAACAAATGCATGCACGTTCGAGTAGCATTCGTAAACGCGTTCGAACGGTAAACATAATGTTCGCGTTCGAGTAGCATTCGTAAACGTGTTCGAACCGAAATGAAACAGAATGCTCATGTTCGTATGGCGTTCGGAAACGCGTTCGAATGGGGTTACAACAGTGACCCCCAAAATACAGTAAACAACAAGACTCATACGTGAACGGATGAATAGATGACACCTAATCAATAATAACGGGCTAAAGTTGCGGAAAATCGTTGTGGCAAAGGTAGCCCTTAGGCTTTTTATCCCTCAAGGAGGACCTTTAATCCAACTCGATGAGCCCATGCGCATTGCAACATGATGCATGATTATGCAAGAAGATGACATATGGAGAAAAGCGAGTAACGAAATAAAAGGCGCGGTGAAGTATCGTGGTAAAGGTTCTTTAACCTCTCAAAATAGAGGACCTTTATCCAACTTACTAAGCCCATGCGCATCACATCATAATGCATATAAAAATAGAGACAACAATATCGGACTTCGTATACCCGATTGAACATAATCTCACCTTCAACCGACTATACATCATCCGGCGCGGCAAAAAATCGTGGTAAAGGATTTTAACCTCTCAAAGAGGATCTTTAATCGCACTTACTAAGCCCATGCGCAAACAACACAAGACATAATGAAAAGTAAAGACAACGATATCGGACTTCATGTATCCGATTGAATATATCTCACATCCAATCGAATATACATTATCAGGTGCGGCAAAGCATCGTGGAAAAGGATTTTAACCTCTCAAAATAGAGGACCTTTAATCGCACTTACTAAGCCCATGCGCTTTATCTCATCATAATTCATATAAAAATAGAAACAACGATATCGGACTTCGTATACCCGATTGAACACATCCCACATTCAAACGAATACACATCGTCCGCGCGGCGGAGCATCATGGTAAAGGATTTTAACCCTCGAGATAGAGGACCTTTAATCGCACTTACTAAGCCCATGCGCTTGACCTCATCATTACTCAAACAAATAAGATGTAGAAAATAATGACGATAATAAACAAATCAAGATAAAATAAAATGTGCCGAGTACTCAAGTGGTACGTGGAGTTGTATCCCGAGTACAGATCATACTACCGTCCATTTGGAATCGGCTATGAAATTTATGTCCGGGTTTCCATCCTATATACCACGAGAGGCGACAAATTTTTCATTCATTCAAGGGCCACAATCATGCACTAATAAACAACTCTCATGCGACAAAGATGAATAAAACAATTAAAAAGATAGATGGAAATAATAGCAAAAGTACCCTCAGGTCTAACCTTTTATGCCGACTCTCTCGAAGTACGGTGCACGGTGTTCAAAAATGGGGGAAATGCTCCGTAACTCCTCCGGTTCACAGGTTCACGCCTTTCCTCGCTGTTCCACTGCTCAAGCTACTGTTTTGACTCCGATTCGCTGCTGTATTTTGGTCACTGTTTTTGGTGTTTTAGGCTACTGTTTTTGGGTGTTTCTAAAGAATATGATCTACTGACATTTTGACTTGGGAGTCTGATGTTGGGTATGATTTCAGAGTTTAATACCGATGTTTTTCCGAAGTCTGAATCTGACCTAACTCATTTTATCAAGTTGGGTTGGTAGTTCCGGACCATATCGAGTTGGTCTTCACAGATGCTCAAGTACAACCGGATCTTATAACTTTTCATCAGGTCGGGTTGGTATTCCAACCTATCATCTTTAACTATTTCTGCCATCGGGATCTCCTCAGTATTATGGGCTCGGGCCATTTATTTGATCTCTCATCCTCACAAGGACCTTGGACCATCTATTAAATGCAAACCTCATTATGCCCCTCTTCAAGCTTCAAAGTTCCACGGGTCTGAAAATCACCATCAATTAGTTCCTAGTATCAGTGAGTTGGTGAGTTGATGTTGGGAAACTACAATAAAGATGTAGATTGTGGCTTTCTTGAATGCCCGTCATTTTTTTCAGGCTTCATCTTTGTTTTATCTCCCCGAGATGCCATGTGTCATGCATCCATGGCTTGCGCACCAAAACCAATGACAGCTGTGCCATACCAAAATAGTATCTTAAATTTGAGCCCTTCATTTGAATTCAATGGCTGAGATCTCCATCATATGTGGTGATGATCTCACCCACCTGCCTTAATCCAACGACAAAAACCAACCCAAGTAGCCTATTTAAAGGCCGTTCCATTTCACGTTTCTCTTTTACCACTTCATCATCTCCAAAGAACTCTCAAAACTCCACACAGTCCTCAGCAACCTCAAACCTTAGATGGCTTCAAGCATTTCCCAACATCACTCCAAGCTTCATAAGTAAGTCCCTTACTGACTCATCTCATTGTTTATGTTTGTAATAATTGTGATAACCTGCTAGTATACTATTTTTTGTTTTTTGTTGCTTGTTATGGGTTTCTCGTGTTAATGGAAGTATGAATGGTGGATTTACTAGTATGTGGATGTGTTTTTCACTTTTGAATGCATGTTTAGGTATGTTTTTTTTTCTGGTTTTTTGTTAGAGATAATGAGGCATGTGTTTCTGGGTTATTTGTGGGTGTGTTTGCCTTAGTTTTGGTCTGTAAATTTATTATTTTGCCATTGTTAGGGTGCTTAGAGCCTTTTTAGGCTTGGCCACTAGGTAAGGATGACCACACAGTAATCCTAGCATTAGTGTAAACTCTACTAACAATAAAATTAATTCTAACTGTTAACTAACCTTCCACCTCGGGTCCTGCCTTGACATGGATGTTAGACTCAGAGACTTCCTCATATACTCACATTGATACCTTACCTCCTATCGTGCTGCCTATGAGTGAGACTGTCCACAGCTCAGTATCAGAATGTCTCGGTGACTATAACACCACACCGACCACATCTGAAGAGAAGAATCAATATTATCATATAAGTGTGCCCCGACCCAAGCTAAATCATTCCGAACTTGAGTTTTTAAAACTTGGCATGGATAGAGCTTCTACAATAATTGAGGATGACCTATAACAAGTGAGGGAAATGTTAGACATCCCTGAGACCATCAGCCTACGTGTCCCCACTGAATGGGATTATGCAAGCCGGCCCTACACAACTAAGTGCGATGTGCACGGTCTTCTTTGATATAGGCTTGCACTTGCCCATGCAAAAGTACTTCGCAATGATGCTGGAAGCCATGAACCTAGCACCGTGCAAGTTGAACCTAAATAGATGGATGGTACTAGCCAGCCTTTACGTGATTTGGAGTCGAGCCGGGCTGGGAGGAACTGTCCATCTTTAAGTTGAAGAGGCTGACCTGATGAATGCCAACCTAAAAGAATACAATGGTTGGTATTACCTTTCCACCCACGCTGGGATCCCCCTCCTCTCATCACCAATCTTACAGCCACTAACAAGTATTTTAGGGACAAATGGTCTTAGGCCGAAGGTCATTGGGGAAAACATCGGTGGGCGGAGGGCCGACGCATCACAGTCCCCCATGTATTCCTAGTTTGAGGTAATGACCCGATCTCTCTCTTTTTTTCTTCTATAAGGTCAATGTGGTGCATGATAAGTTCTTCATTCTACCTCTCTTCAAAGTGCTACACCTGGTGCGCTGTCATCCCGATCTCTGCAGGGATGACTACTTCACATCCGTAAGCCATGGAAAATAGGGTTTTCCTGTGGAGTCATTGTAGGTCGTCTGATATGCCCATAAATCTCTGGCAGCTCCTCAAGCCACAGACCTTTACATAAATCGAGACTTGCCTTGTGATTATTTTTTATGGTCTTGTTCGCTACCTCTACTTGTCTGTTTGACTTCGGATAGGCAGGCGAGGCAAATCTTAAGGTAATCTGAAGGTCTTCATAGAGCTTTCTGAATCCTATACTATTGAATTGCTTCCCGTCGTCCATGATGATAGCTTGGGGAATCCCGAATCGGCACATGATGTTCTTCTCCCAAACTCCGTTACTTTTTTCTCAGTTATTATGGATAATGGCTCAACATCTACCCATTTGGTGAAGTAATCAATTGCCACAATTATAAATTTTGCTTGACCAACCTATAGACATAGTCCCGATGATATCTAGCCCCCACTGGGTAAATAACTAAGGCCTTGATAAAGTGGTTAGCTGCTCGGGTGGCTGATGAGGTACATTGGCATTCCTCTGACACTCATAACATGCCCGGATAACTCTCACCCATAATGATGCATTGTTGGCCAGAAGAAACCATGTCTAAGCGCCTTGTTGGAGATTGACCGACCTCTATAGTGGTTTCCGCAAATCGCCTCGTGAATTTCTCTGAGCACATAATCAGCCTCCTCAGACCTCAAACACCTTAAGTACGGCATCGTGTACCCTATCCGGTACAATACTCCATCTATTATGTAGAATTCCGCACTTCGATACTTTACTTTCCTTGCAACTTTTTTGTCCTTAGGTAGATCCCACAACTCATAGTATTTCTTAATCGGGTTCATCCAGGTCGGCCCACCTTCGACTTCTACTTCCAAAACACTTGGCACTCCAATAGTTTTTGGCTGTAAAATCTCCAATGTTATGACCCGAGGAATCCTAGACTTGATGAAGGATGCAAGCCAAGCCAGCGAGTCTACTTGCGGGTTATTCTCGCATCCGATCTACTCGAATGTAATGTTTCTCGTTCCTTTGACGAGCTTCTTCACTTTCGAGACGTAAGCTATCATGTTTGGCTCCTCGCTTGGAACTCATCATTCAGCTGCTGGACCGCCAATTGGGAGTCAATTTTCACCACCACATATCTTACCCTAACCAATTCGCAAAGCTTCAGCCCGACTAGAATTACTACATATTATGCCTCATTGTTTATTGCTTCGAAGGTAAATCTCAATGCAAAGTTCAACTCTTCTCCTCCATCACTCCTTAGGATTACCCTGGCACCATATCCTTGTGTGCTAACCGACCCATCCACAAACAGCTCTTATTTTGTCTCCCCTACCATATTAACCCGGAGGCCGGTGAACTTTACGACAAAATCTACTAGTGCTTTCCCCTTGATCGACACCCTGGGCAGATGAGATATGTCATTCTCAGGGATCTCTACAGGCTATTTTACAAGATGTCCTGAGGTCTTGGTTTATACAATATTTATCTCAGTGGGTGGTCGGTGTACACCACGATGGGTGTGAGCCTGGTAATAGAGGTGAAACTTCCTCGCTGCAGTGACCAAGGACATAGCCACCAACTAGTAGGCCGAGTATCAGGTTTTCACTTCCAGTAGGGCCTTTCTATTTTAGTACACCAGTTTATGGATTTTGTCTATTATCTGTACTAATAGTCAGCTTACAACATATTCAGAAATAACTAGGTACATGTATAACATCTCACTAGGAATTGGCTTAGCCAGAATTGGGGGTTGGGTCAACTAACAGCTCATTTGTTACTTCTTTCTTAGCCTTCTTGATTAGCTGGAAAAAGGCATGAAACTTGTTAGTGGCTTTATAGATGAATCGGTTGAGCGCCGGCACCCGACCAGTTAAGCTCTACACCTCATTCACCATTCTGTGAGGTTTTAGATCAAAAACTGCCTTGATTTTCTATGAATTTGCTTCGATGTCCCTTGCGTTGACCATGTATCCCAATAATTTTCCTAAAGATACCCCGAAAGCATATTTTATCCGGATTCAACCTCATATGTGCTTTCTCATGAGCTCAAATGTCCCTTTGAGGTCGCTAGATGGTCATCCGGCATGACAGTCTTTCATGGTCATGTCGTCAACATTACCTACATTGTTTTTCAATGAATGAATGAAGACCTTGTTCACCAACCTCTGATAGGTGGCCCGACATTCTTCAGTTCAAAGGGCATTAATTTGTAATAATACAGCTCTTGGTCGATGATGAACGGTTGTCTTCTCCTCATCCTCAGGATGCATTGTGACCTAGTTGTACCCCAAGAAGACGTCTTAAAGCGCTAGACGCTAAGTAACCTATGACATGCTATCGAGTCCACCAGCCGATCTACCATTTGGAGTGGGAAGCTTAATTGTTGGACAAATGACCCCATAGCGTCACTATTTGCACAGATCATTGTGTTGTTGTAGCAAATTAACTATGTAACAAGGAAATTGCACTCTCGTCATTTGTGATTAGATCACCATAGATATATAAATGAAGAGAGGTCCCTATGATTAGTTCCTGGATTGAGATGATATGAGACAGTATCAGTCCACGAAGGATTAATCATTAAATATCCCTAGCCGTAGTATTATCGAGACTGGACATCGATAATGCGGAATAGGCTAGTATTGCACTTGTGCGCGTTGTGAGGGCACAACGACATAGTTCTCATATATATAAGTATTGGATACTTATGCAAGTGCGATAGGAGGTCGTGTTTCACCGATGGTACGGGAAACAGCTTCGCTCTGGATAGACCCCTCGGAATCCCATTGGTATTATGACGATGTGTCTATGGGAGGCCGAAATCAAGGTAGGTGTGTATAGTCTTAACCTGAGACTTACATCGCTAATGCTTACGACAATCGATATACTTTAGTTGAGGTCGTCTAGGACTGTAACCGGTTCTATGTACGCCAATGCCGGGTATATTGAGAATCGTAGTATTGGATGTGATGTCAAGACGGAAGTGTCACTCCAGTCATAATGGAGATGATGTCACGCAGGATACGGTATTAGTGCTCTTAAAGTGATGCGCATCCAATCGTGATATTATGACCAGGTCATGAATATCCGATTATAGAGACTAGTTACCAGACATCCGATATGTGTTTCGGACGGGGCAGACACTTATCCAGCCCCAGCCC
>SKCR01003045.1:0-17049 GCA_019454045.1 Zanthoxylum bungeanum | reverse complement strand
CAATAATACAATATCATTTACAAAATAGTGACGCTATGGGTCATTACTGTCTAACAGTGGTTAGTGGGAGGAAAGTAGAACTCGATGAAAATCAGAGTGAAACTATTCCTGGTATAGAATCCTCAACGGAACAAGAACAGTCCATCCGGGATGAGACTGTACCATAATCTTCTATTACACAAGGACCACGTAGGTCGGAGAGAGTCAATAAACAATATGAGAGGTATGGGTTTCTGATCTCACCTCATGTAGATTTTAATCTCATTGAGGATAACGAATCGGCTATGTATGAGGAAGTGATACAAGATATCGATTCCGCTTTATGGCAAGATGCCATGAAGTCCGAAATGGATTCCATGTACACCAATCAAGTTGGACACTAGTTGATGCACCAGAAGGCGTAAAGCCTATTGGATGCAAATGGGTCTTCAAGAAGAAGACCGACATGGATGGCAACATACAAACGTACAAAGCTAAGCTTGTAGCGAAGGGGTATCGTCAACGACATGGTGTCGATTATGATGAAACTTTCTCACCCGTTGCCATGATTAAATCCATTCGGATAATGCTTGCTATTGCTACATATTTTGATTACGATATATGGCAAATGGACGTTAAAACCGCTTTCCTTAACGGAAACCTTTTGGAGGATGTTTATATGCAACAGCCTGACGGTTTTATCATGCATAGACTTGCAAACAAGGTTTGTAAGTTAAATCGGTCCATTTATGGACTGAAGCAAGCATCGCGGTAATGGAACCAACGTTTTGATGAGATCATAAAAGAATATGATTTCATTCAAAACGAAGATGATCATTGTGTATATAAGAAGGTTAGTGGGAGAGCACTGACTTTTATTGTCTTTTATGTTGATGATGTATTGCTTATGGGCAATAACATTCCCATGTTAACATCTGTGAAAGCTTGGCTTTCATTAAAATTCTCCATGAAATATCTGAGGGAGGCAGCCTATATTCTAGGAATAAAGATCTATCGGGATAGATCTAGAAAGCTGTTTGGACTCTCCTAGAGCACGTACATTGACAAAGTGTTGAAAAGATTCAACATGGATCTGTCCAAGAGGGGACTGTTACCAGTGTCACATGGCATCACTCTATCTAAGGACATATGTCCTAAAACTCAAGATGAGAGAAACAGCATGAGTCGGATACCGTTCGTCTCGGTAGTCAGATCGATCATGTATGCCATGATATGTACGCGACCTGATGTCTCATATGCTTTGAGCATGTGTAGTCGCTATCAGGCCGATCCAGGTGATGGTCACTGGATGGCGATTAAGAACATCCTTAAGTATCTTAGATGAACTAAGGATGCTTTCTTAGTTTATGGAGATGGAGAACTTGAGGTAATTGGGTTATACCGATGCAAGTTTCCAAACTGATAAAGACGACTCTAAGTCGCAATCGTGTACATATTTTGTTTGAACAACGGAGCAGTAAGCTGGAAATCTTCCAAGCAAGAGACTGTTGCCGATTCAACAACTGAAGCGGAGTATATTACTGCAGCTGAAGCAGCAAAAGAGGCAGTTTGGATCTGTAAATTCCTAATTGGATTAGGAGTAGTCCCGTTGGCAGCTGAGCCCGTTCCATTGTATTGTGATAATAACGGGGCTATAGCCCAGGCTAAGGAACCGCGATCTCATCAACGATCCAAGCATGTTCTTCGACATTTCCATATGATTCGTGAGATCATACATCGTGGCGATGTGAAGATCGAGAAGGTCGCATCAGATTACAACATTGCAGATCCGCTGACGAAAGCTATTTCACAACAAAAGTTTGAGAGACATATACATAGTTCAGGTGTTAGATGCTTGAGTGACTGGCTATAGGCCAATTGGGAGATTTTTAGAAAATTATGACCCATAGCGTCACTGTTTGTAAAAGACATTGTGTTTTTGTACAAAATTAACTATGTAGTAATGAAACACTTTAGTGTTCTAGAATATAAAGGTTTTATCCGCATCAGATTAAACACTGATATAGAGATAATATCTCTAGTCAAACTAGTTACATTATAACATTTCCTAATTTAAGTACACACCCGAAGGGTAGTTCCTAAACTTAGGTATCTACGGTCGAAACAGCGACTTTCGTCCCGTTTCCGATTCGCAGAACAATCTCAGCCTGAAGTCAGTATCCTGCTCAAAGCAGATTCTGAACATCAATACATATATTTTATGTACCACACTCAGTATTTAAAATCTAATTTCAATACTAGTAGTGAATATAACTTTGACAAACATTTTTAAAGTCAGAGCCTTGCCCTTTCTTTAATTCCTTCGTGTCTTCCATATCCAAATGGTAGTCACTTTGGGATATGTCAATTATCATTTCAATATTTCACAAACCATTGCCAAGCCTTGGGTTTCGGAATATCGAAATGATGTGCACCTTGTGCAACTTGCCCAATTGCAAACTTTGACTCTCTCCACTAGAATAGTCAAATCAATTCTCTAAGAATTATTAATTGCAATTTAATATTTTTAAATCTAAAGATAGATTTATGATAAGTATAATAATTAAGCACTAAAGTCATCATCACATAAATCTTCCAAAGATTTTATGCTCTACTATTTGCTTAATTATGGGCTTAGTCATAATAATTTATTTTATCAAATAAATTAACCTATTATTTATTCCCAATATGAAAATTAAATCATTTAAAGCATTTAATCCAATGATTATATATTTTAAATATTCAACTTTTCAATTCTTTCTTGATTTCAATAGTCCAACTATTTAATCAATTTAATAAGGTACTATTTATTATAATGATTACAATAATCCAATTATTTAATCAACTATAATTTTAATATTGATTACTATAATCTAATTATAAAATCAACTATCATTTTAATTCAATTATATTGATTACTATAATCCAATTATAAAATCAATTATATATTGAATGAGTTTGTATATAGTCCAACTATATATATATTTAAAACAACATAAAATATTAGTCCAACTAATACTTTTGATTAATATGACGAGTAAAATATAGATGAGCGCGTTTAGCGAGTATTCGAACGAATGTTGCAAATTCAATACTTGCCTCCCACTTTTTCATCGAGCCTCTAACCCTCTGTCGGAGTACTCGGGAAACCGTGTTTCCTAGTGGGCTAGGATCCCGTTAAATATCACACAATCTTGACTTTGGCCAACAAATTGTATGATAATTAACTAGGTAGATCTCTAAGATCAATTGGATCTAATCCAACTCCTAGATCCAGTAGGTGGACATCCAAGTCCTAAACATATATCTTATATATGCCTATATATCCAATATATACCCTAACCTTTTTCCTCTGAATCAACTTGGCCTTGGCTTTGGCACAACAAACCTGATGATCCCAGTCAAGCGCGGACCCATTGACCATGGAAGCTTCGTAATCAATGTCATTGGACAAGAAGTGGTCTTGACTTTGGCCAACAAACCACAACTTGGACAAGACACCGATATGGAACAAAGCCTCGTGATTAAAACACATCTTCGACGGACAAGGGCTTGACTTTGGCCAACAACCCCTGCCAATCTCGGATCTTGAGTAAGAATCACTCAATGGAAGGAAAATAAACGCTTGATATTTAACGAGGGTTTTTCGCGTGCAAATTGGCTACCAATTTAATTATCTTTGTTAAGGTCTCATCATCATACACCCTTAAACATGCATTCTAAATACATAATAAAGCGAGTATGAAAATAAATAATAATGATATGCGGATGGATACTTAACACATTGATCCTAGATCAAATCTCTCCCTTTCTCTCTTAAGCTAGCACTTGTATTACTTCTACCCGTTACACTACACTTCTAAAGAAACCTCATTACATTGAGGGGAATAGGTGAGAAGAGAATACAAAGAGAATAGAGGTGATAAGGCTGGACACGCAGGTCCAATTTAATAAATCGAATTTATTACAACAATTTCCAAAATTGCCCCACCCGACTAATATCCATCCGATATACATTATTCATTCAACACAACCACGTATTCACACACATAAGCATGCTATCAATCAATCTAATCAAATTAATTAATCTGATAATTAAGTGATCATCCAATGTTCAAACAACGATTTGATTTTGTTCGAGTCAAACTCGTTTTTGCGAATAAGTACTCAAAGTACGAATTCATGAATTAAATTAAACTACATCATTAAATCTAATTTAACATGTATTTAATACTAATTCAATATTCGATTCCAAATTAAATATTACACTTTATTAATAAACCTTTTTCGATTTAAATTCCAAATTTAATCGTAACGCGTCTCAAAGACCGGTTAACGTCCAACGTCAATTCAATTAAAGTCCAATGGGCTTTTATTGATTTCTTAAGGCGTGGACTTTTGGTCAACTCGGATCAAACCGATAACCAAAGTCCAATCCGGGATTTACCCCATAAGCCCATAAATCAATCTTGGCCCATTAGGCCCAATTGAACTTTAAAGGTCATTAATTGCATTTGGGCTTTATGGTTAAGGTTTTGGGCCCAATTGGATCCAATCCATTTGGCCTAAACCAAACTTGATAAATCAAGCCCAATAGGCCCAAATACAACATTTAAATCCAATTTCCAAAATTATGCCCAAATAATTAAATTCAAAAAATCCAATTTTCCCAATTTAATTACCAAAGGTATTACATGATCAATCAACTAAATCAACATTTCTAAAACACCATATTAGTCCAATTAATCATGCTTGATTCATTATCATATGTCCAACACACAAATTGAAAAATCAAACCCATCTACATGCTTAAAGGTCTCGGCCAAGGGAGTGATTTCATGTCCAATTCGGTTTCAATCCAATTAATCCGCAATCGACATTAAATACATATCCCGAATGATTTCCAATACATCCAATTATCAAAATCAAAATTTACCAAGACATTAGGGCATTAGTCACATTCGGCCAACTCAAAGATTTTGGGGTTTTTGTCCAATTCGAAATCCAATCCAATTCGATTCAAATTAACATCAACCTAATCGATTCTAACTCATCAAATGAATTAAAAATCAAAATATCCAAGATCCCAAAATCATCAAACCATTCGGCCAAGGACAAATATTTGGGGAAAATAATTCCAAATCATTTTTCATCAAATTAGTCCAACCAAAATGAAATTAAACATGTTATAAACATACTCAAACAAACAATTTATTCAAATCATGCTCAAATCACATTTACCCAAATTTTAAATCCCTAAAATTTCATGCTTGCAACATTAGCTCTGATACCATTGTTGAAATTTTCTAAGGTCCCAAGATCAAATCAAGACATGAAAACATGCGTGAATACATCAACGGAGGTAGCGGAATACTCACATCGATCGGTTGAGTCGATTTGGAGACGAATCGAAGCCAAAAACGCACTACCTTTGTACGCCCACTGCAGCAACCCATGCTCACTGTCTTGGCAGTTTCGGGTCTCAAAACGAAGCTCCAAACTCCGTCGGATGAGTCCCGCCTCATGGGTGAACCTCCCTAACACCTTCGCAAGACTTGTAAGTGTGCTAGCACTTGAATTTTCACCATGAAAATCCACTCTTGGCTTCCCTATTGCTCATGTTTTTCTGGTTCAAAACCAGTGAGCATTTCATGCTTTTGGCGTGAGGAGAAGAGAGAGATTTTGAGAGAGATGATCTTGTGTAAAGTTATTACAAAAAATCAATTTATATTTATGCCATAATATTTATTAAATTAATAATAAACTTATGACACAAATCATGCAATGGCTTAGAGTGTCAAACACTCAATTTCCATGCAAAACCATTGAGTGCATTGTACACTATCTCCATGCAATGCATTAGAATTTAATAATGCACATTATGACATGTGTCATGTGGGCCCCACACGTTTCCAAATGAAAGTGGGCCCACGTGCACTCACGCGTTCGGGTTCGATATTTCCGAAATACCGAACTTACGTCGCGACGTTAATTAAATCGAATTTAAATAAATAATTGCGCCTAGCGAAATTATTATTTACGTCGCTAACGAATTAATTCTAAATTAACTCGTTTGCCCGAATTAAAATCTAATTTTAATTCGCGTCGAAATCGAATTTCGATTATTATATCGAATATAATAATTTTACCGATTAATTCCAAATTAATCGTTATCTCTCTCTAGACGATATTTTATCCTAGATAAAATATCTCCGTAATTGATCCTAGATTAATTTTCTCTCTCATCTATATAATCCCAGATTATTCAAGAGTGCAAGTTGTGCGTCATCGGTGGATTATCGGGAAGCGACCCATGAGATCTCCGGATAAGTTGGCAGTAAATACGGTCGTCGGAGTATCCGAATCACGTACGTACCAAGTACTACGTTCTACCGATTTACGAGACAAGGTCAACTCCTAGCAAAGCACCAAGTCATCCCAATTCTCCGGACATATCCTTTAAGAATATTTAAGATCTATATCAAGCGTAGTATACTAATGTATTGTGCATATCGGCCCAGTATCGGATAGTCACGTGCTAGGGCTGGGGCTGGATAAGTGTCTGCCCCGTCCGAAACACATATCGGATGTCTGGTAACTAGTCTCTATAATCGGATATTCATTACCTGGTCATAATATCACGATTGGATGCGCATCTCTTAAGAGCACTAATACCGTATCCTGCGTGACATCATCTCCACTATGACTGGAGTGATACTTCCGTCTTGACATCACATCCAATACACTACGATTCTCAATATACCCGGCATTGGCGTACACAGAACCGGTTAGAGTCCTAGACGACCTCAACTAAAGTATATCGATTGTCGTAAGCATTAGCGATGTAAGTCTCAGGTTAAGACTATACACACCTACCTTGATTTCGGCCTCCCATAGACACATATCATAATACCAATGGGATTCCGAGGGGTCTATCCAGAGCGAAGCTGTTTCCGTACCATCGGTGAAACACGACCTCCTATCGCCCTTGCATAAGCATCCAATACTTATCTATATGAGAACTATGCCGTTATGCCCTCACAACGCACACAAGTGCAATACTAGCCTATGCCGCATTATCGATGTCCAGTCTCGATAATACTCCGGCTAGGGATATTTAATGATTAATCCTTCGGGGACTGATACTGTCCCATATCATTCTCAGTCCAGGAACTAATCATAGGGACCTCTCTTCATTTATATATCTAAGGTGATCTAATCACAAATGATGAGAGTGCAATTTCCTTGTCAAATAGTTAATTTGCTACAACAACACAATGATCTGTGCAAATAGTGACGCTATGGGTCATTTTTTCCAACACTTGCGACAATCGATATGCTTTAGTTTTGGTCGTCCGGGACTTTAACAGGTTCTGTGTACGCCTCTATTGGGTTTATTGGAAGATCGTAGTGTATTGGTGTGATGTCAAGATGGAAGTATCACTTCTGTCATATGGAGATGATGGTCATGCAAGGATAGAGAACTGGTTCTCTAAAGGGTTGCAACCATCGGGATAATATGACCAGGTCATGATTATCCGATATTAAAGAGACTACTTGCTTGATATCTGATATGTGCTTCGTATGGGGTAGACAATATTCCAGCCCCAGTCCTTGCAAGTGACATCCGATACTGGATCGTTATACGCAATACTACGTATTCTACGCCTGACAAAGATTATAATATTCCAGTAAGAATATTTCTGGAGAATTGGGTGGGCACGGTGCTTTGCTAGAAGCCAACCATGTCTTGTAAATCGGTAAGCACGTGGTACGAGGTACTCACTTTATCAGATAGTCCGATAACCGGATTTACTGCCAACATATCTAGAGGTCTCTTGGGTCACTTCCCAAAGATTCATCGATGACAGTTGACTCGATTAGAATTAATCTGGGATTAATTCAGGGAGAGAAAATTAATCTGGGATTAATTGAAGCATTATTTAATCTTGGATTAAATGTGTTCGAAAGAGAGAGAGCATGATTAATTTGGAATTAATCGGTAAAATAAATTTAATAGTTAAATTTGATTTTACTATTTAATTTATTGACATTGGCTAAAATTAATATATCGGATATATTAATATGAATTGGATTTCATTACGAAATTAAAGTCGAACTTTAATATGAACGAATGGACTAATTTAGAATTAAGTCGTAAACGACATTCATAATAAATTTACGAGACATCGTTATTTAATTAAATTAGATTTAATTATTTAGCGACGAGAATTCGTTTAATCGGATTAAACAAATCCGAACCGCGGCTAGAATCCATTTGAATTTTAAATTCAAATGTGGGGACCCCTTTAAATATGGTAGTTGGGAGAGTGGTTGGCATTTATGCCAAGCCATCTACTTTCCAACCACCTTGGAATGGTTTTGGTGAAACCATTTATCCAACCAGCTTGTTTAGGTGAAAAGGGTAAATTGGTTTTTACCAAAAGACATCTCTCTCTCTCATTTGGTAACACATCACACAAACAGAAACCTTAGCACACAAGGCTTTGGGCGTGAGCTTCATGTTCTCCTCTCTTTGATTTTGTGGCAAAGTCAAGTTAGCTAGCACTTCAAGGAATCAACAAAGGTGATAGGGAAACAACTCAAAGCTTGGAATCAACACAAAGGTTGGATCTTGGAGATCTTCATTCAAAATTTTAAAAACTCAAATCCATTCAATGTAAGTAATTCCGCAACTTATAATAAATTTATGAACACCTTTTCTTGCTGATTAGATCCTTGGCATGTTCTAGGAACACTAACAATTGGGACATTCTAGGACGAATAAGACTTTTATCTAGCAAGTCTTGTAACTGTTCCTTCAACTCTCTGAGTTCTGTAGGGGCCATTTTGTATGGAGGAATCGATATAGGCTGGGTCCCTGTATGATATCTATACAAAACTCAATCTCGTTATCCTGAGGAAAAACTAGCAACTCATTTGGGAACACATCAGGGTACTCCCTCACCATCGGGATCTGTTCAAGATCTTTATTTTCCACTCTATTATCTGTTACATAAGCCAAGTAACCCATATTCCTCTTATGTAGTAGCTTAAATGCCTACATAGCTGTTATCAAATTATGAGGTGCTACAGTTCTATCTCCCTGATAGACTTTTATTGGTCTATCACGAACATGTAGCGTAACGGTCTTCTCCAGGCAATCAAGTACCGCATGGTGCTTAGCTAGCCAATCCATTCCTATAATGACATCGAAGCTTATAATACCTAACACCACTAAATCGGTATAGAAAGCATATCCATCAACGTCTATAGAACATTACATCACACCTTGCATAGCTTCTAAGGGGTCCCCTACTGGTGTAGCTATAACGATAAAGGATTCTACAGGTTCAACGTCGTTACCCATCTCAGTGATAAAACACGGTTCCAAAAAAGAATGTGATGCACCTGAATTAAATAATACCCTTGCTAGTATAGAATCGATCAACATTGTGTTGGGTTTTCTAGGTCAAACCAAGATCATATTAAGCGATGAAAAGTGCGAATACATCAAAGTAAAGTTGCGGAAATACTCACTTTGATCGGCTTTTGGATGCGATGAACACAAAAATTTCCTCCTCCATCGTTGATGTATTCGGCCAAGCCTCCATTGTGTGCTCCAAGCTCCAAGGTTTGTGAATGGATTCCATGCTCATGAATGGGTTTCCCTATCACCTTTTTAAGACTCCTTTGGTGTGCTAGCACTCTTGAAGATTTGCAACAAATCTTATATTTTTACTCCTTGAGACTCTTGGCCAAGCCAAGAGATTTGAGAGAAAAATAAGGCCATTACCGTGAGTGAGGAAGAGGGAGAGAGGAAGATGAAGTTGTGTTGTGTATTTGGTTTTTGATTTCAAAAATCAAAAATACCAAAATCCCATTTTTCAAAAAAAATGGTACAAGGCATTAAAGCCTTTCAACAACTCACATCACTCACAAAAAGTGACAAGGTGTCAATCATCAAAAAGTAACAAGACATCCATCACTTGAGTGACTAATGATGTGATGCGTGATGTGACTTGGGGGCCCCACTTGATTCGAAATGCGAGTGGGCCCGCAAACACTCCATGGCTCAGGTTCGCTAATTCTGAATTAATGAATTTTCCATTGTGACGTAATTAAATCAAATTTAATTAAATAATTATGCCTAGCAAAATTACTATTCATGTCGCTAGCGAATTAATTCTAAATAACACGTTCGCCCGAATTAAAATCTAATTTTAATTCCGCGTCGAAATCTAATTTCGTATAATATATCGAATATATTAATTTATCGATTAATTTCAAATTAATCGTTCTCTCTCCTTAAATAATATTTTATCCCAGATAAAATATCTCCGTAATTAATCTTAGATTAATTTTCTCTCTCTTATAATTAATCCTAGATTAATTATATCTGAGTCATACGTCATCAGTGAATCTTTGGGAAGCGACCCATGAGATCTCTGGATATGTTGGCAGTAAATCCGGCCGTCAAACTATCCGAACATGTACGTACCTAGTACTACATTTTTTACCGATTTACAAGACATGTTGGCTTTTAGCAAAGCACGGTGCCTACCCAATTCTCCAGAAATATTCTTAAAGGAATATATAATCTATATCAGGTGTAGTATACGTAGTATTGCGTATTGCGATCCATTATCGGATGTCACGTGCTAGGCCTAGGGCTGGAATTGTGTCTGCCCCGTACGAAGCACATATCGGATCTCTGGTAACTAGTCTCTATAATCGGATAAGCATGACCTAGTCATATTATCCCGATGACTGCAGTACATAAGAATACTAGTTTCGTATCCTACGTGACCATCATCTCCATATGACTGGAGTGATATTTTCATCTTGACATCACACCAAATACACTACGATTCTCAACATACCCAGAAGAGGCGTACACAGAACCTGTTAAAGCCCTGGACGACCAAAACCAAAGTATATTGATTGTCGCAAGTATTAGCGATGCTAGTCTCAAGTTAAGACCAAATACACCTACCCTCATTCGGACTTCCATAGACACATAGTCATACTACCAAAGGATTTCCGAGGGGTCTATCCAGAGCGAAGCTGTTTTTGTACCATCGGTAAACACAACCTCCTATTACACTTGCATGAGTATCCAATACCCAAATATATGAGAACTATGCTGTTATGCTCCCACAACACGCACAAGTGCAATACTAGTCTATTCCGCATTATCGATGTCCAATCTCGATAATACTACGACTAGGGATATTTTAATGATTAAACATTAGTGGATTAATACTGTCTAATATCTTATTAATCTGGAACTAATCATATGGACTTTTATAATTATGTATCTTGGTAATCCAATTACAAATGATAAAAGAGCAATTTCCTTTGTCACATAGTTAATTTGTACAACAACACAATGTTCTGTACAAATAGTGATGCTATGGGTCATAATTTTCCAACAATCTACCACTTGGCCTATAGCCAATCACTCAAGTGTCTTACACTTGAACTATGTATGGGTCACTCAAACTTATGATGAGAAACTGCTTTCGTCAGTGGATTTGCAAAGTTATCATATGATGTGATTTATTCGACAATTACATCGCCACGATGTATGATCCGAACGAATCAGATGAATAGTTAAAGTATATACTTGGATCGTTGATGAGACCATTAATTCTTTAGCCTGTGCTGTAGCCTAGCTCAGCTACTAACAGAACTACTCCTAATCCAATTAGGATTATTTAGATCCAAATCGCTTCTATTGTTACCTCAACTGCATCAATATTCCGCTTTTTGTTGTTTATTCGGCAACAGTATCTTGCTTGGAAGATTTCAAGCTCACAGTTCCATTATTCAAACTATATAATACATTTTTTACGACTTATAGTCGTTTTTGTCGGTTAGGAAACTTGCAACGGTGAACCCAGTCACTTCAAGTTCTCCTTCTCCATAGCGTAAGAAAGCATCCTTATTTCATCTAAGATACTTAAGGATGTTCTTAACCTCAATCTAGTGACTATCACTTGGATTCGCCTGATTGTGACTCCATATGCTCAAAGCATATGAGACACCAGGTCGCGTACATATCTTCCAATGTACGAGTTCTCGGAGAGTGCCAACAACTTTCAGATCTATCCCAGTAGATCTTTATTCCTAGAATAAAGGTTGTCTCTCCCAAGTAGTCTACGGAGAATTTTCATGAAAGCCAAGCTTTCACCGATTATATTATGGGAATATCATTTCCAAGAAATGATATATCATCATTATATAGGACAATCATTGTCAGTGTGCTCTCCACTAACCTCCTTATATACACAAGAATCATTTTCTTTTTGAATTAAATTATATACCATTATGATTACATCAAAACGCTGGTTCCAAGATCACAATGATTGCTTCAATCCATAAATGGATCGATTTAACTTGGGAACCTTATTTTCTTGTTTTGTTATGACAAAACCGTCAGGATGTTGTAAACATCCTCCAAAAGGTTTCCGATTAAGGAAAGCGATTTTGACGTTCAGCTGCCATATTTCATAAATGAAAGATGCAGCATAAGCAAGCATTATCCGAATGGATTTAACCATGGCAATGAGTAAAAGGTTTCGTCGTAATCAACATAATGTTGATAACGATACCTTTTCGCTACAAGCCTGGCTTTGTGCGTTGGTATGTCGCCATCCATGTAGGTCTTCCTGGAAGACTTATATAATACCAATAGGCACAATACCTTCCGGTACTACAACCAGTGTCTAGACTTGGTTGGTATACATGGAATCCATTTCGGACTTCATGGCACTTTGCCATAATATGGAGTCGATACCTTGTATCACTCCCTCATACGTAGTCAGTTTGTCTTCCTCAATAAGATTAACATCTTTACGAGGTGAGATCAGAAACCCATACCTCCCAGGTTGTTTTCTGACTCTCACCGACTTACGCGGTTCTTGTGTATTCGATGATTATGGTACAGTTTCATCCCTGATGAACTGTTTGTGTTCCATTAAGAACTCGGTGCCTAGAACAATATTACTCTGATTTTCATCGAGTTTTACTTTCCTCCCACTTACCACTGCATATAGGTATTCCTCTTAGGAAAACCGCATGGAGAGCAACAATTACATTGTTCTCTTGTGAGTTGTATAAGTACTATACTTTGGTTATCCTAGGATAACCCATAAATTAGGCACTTATCCGATTTGGGTTCTAATTTGGTATCATTCAAACATATGCCTAGCATTCCCAAATCACCAGGAATGAGAAAACGATGTTTCTTTCCTGTTCATATCTAATATGAAGTCTGTCAAATAGATTTTTTTGGAACCTTATTCAAAATAAGTCTTGCACTGTATAATGCGTATCCCTTGAAGGAAAATGGTAGCTCAAAGCGACTCATGATTAACCTTATCATGTCCAATAAAATTTGGTTTCTCCGTTTGGACACACCGCTCAATTGAGGTGTTCCGGAAGGAGTCCACTGTGAAAGAACACCATACTCTTTCAATTAGTCGAGAAACTTATTACTTAAGTATTTTCCATCACGGTCTAACCGTGATAGTTTAATACTTTAGCCGGTCTGTGTTGGAGTTTCTACGGCCCCAAGGATTGAATACAAAGCATAAACACATGTGCGAACGAGGGAGTTGCGGAATACTCACATCGATCGATTGAGCGACGTGCGAGGCAACAAAAATTATTTTCTGCCTCCATGGACTGCTCGGCAGTGGCAGTGAAACAGCTTACTATTATCGGCCATTATTGCTCATTGAACAATCTCTAAGCTTCGTCAAATGATTCCAAGCTCATGGGTGGACTTCCATATCACCTTCGCATGTCTCTCGGAATGCTAGCTCTCTTGATTTTTGCCACAAAAATCAAACATTTTGCTTACCTTTTTTCTTCAATCTCTCGGCAAACCAGAAGAAACTGCCCCTCCATGGGCGTGAGAGAAAAGAGAGAGAGAAAGTTGTGTGAGTTGTTGGCCATTTTGTGTATCTAATTCACAATTCAATTTCCAAAATTAATTAATTGATTTTCTTTTTCCAAAAAATTCAAGCCATTAAAGCTACAACAACTCCCATCAAGTCACATAACTCAATCAATCAAATCAAGTGACATGTTGTCACATCACTCAAAGTGACTAATGATTTGACGATTGATGCGACTAGTGATTTGACGCTTGATTTGACTTGCGTTTCGTACTCGAATTCGAAATGTGAATGCGCTCGCAAACATCCCGGGCTCGGGTTCGCTAATTCTAAATTAATAAATTTTCCATTGCGACGTAATTAAATGATTATGCCTAGTGAAATTACTATTCACATCGCTAACGAATTAATTCTAAATTAACTCGTTCGCCCGAATTAAAATCTAATTTTAATTCCGCGTAGAAATCCAATTTCGTTTAATAATATCGAATATATTAATTTGTCGATTAATTCCAAATTAATCGTTCTCTCTCTTTAATTGATATTTTATCCTAGATAAAATAAAATATCTCCGTAATTAATTCCAGATTAATTTTCTCTCTAATCTAATTAATCCTAGATTAATTAAAAGTGCGAGTCATACATCATCGGTGAATCTCGGGAAGTGACCCATGAGATCCTTGGATATGTTGGCAGTAATTCGGTTGTCGGACTATCCGAACACGTAAGTACCTAATACTACGTTTGTACCGATTTACAAGACAAGGTTGGCTTCTAGCAAAGCGACATGCCTACCCAATTCTCCAGAAATATCCTTACAGGAATAAGGATCTATATCAGGCGTAGTATATGTAGTATTGCGTATTTCGATCCAGTATCGGATGATCACATGCAAGGCCTGGGGCTGGTACAGTGTCTGCCCCGTACGAATCACATATCGGATTACTAGCAACTAGTCTCTTTAATATCGGATAATCATGACCAAGTCATATTATCCCGACGGTTGCAACCTTTTTTGAGAACCATTTCTGTTTCCCTACGTGATCATCATATCCATATGACTGAGTGACACTTCCGTCTCGACATCACACCCAACACACTACGATTCTCGATATACCCAGAAGAGGCATACACAGAAACCGGTTGAAGCCGTGGAGGACCAAAACCAAAGTATATTGATTGTCGCAAGTATTAGCGGTGCAAGTCTCAGGTTAAGACCAATACACATAATCCTGATTTTGGACTCCCATAGACACATAGTCATACTACCAATGGAATTCCGAGGGGGTCTATCTAGAGCGAAGCTGTTTCCCATACCATCGGTAAAACACAACCTCCTATTACACTTGCATGAGTCTATACCCGAATAATGAGAACTATGCCGTTGTGCCCTCACAACGCCGCACAAGTGTATACTAGTCTTTTAAGTATTTATCGATGTCCAATCTCGATAATACTCTGACTAGGGATATTTAATGATTTATCCTTCGTGTACTGATACTGTCTCATATCATCTCAATCCATGAACAAATCATAGGGACCTCCTATCATTTATACATCATGGTGATCTAATCACAAATGATAAGAGAGCAATCTCCTTTGTCACATAGTCAATTTGTACAACAACACCATGATCTGTATAAATAGTGACGCTATGGGTCATAATTGTCCAACAATCTCCCACTTGGCCTATAGCCAGTCACTCGAGTGTCTGACACCCGAACTATGTACGGTGGGCTCAAATTGCTGAGAAAAGACTTTCGTCAGCGGATTTGCATGACTATCATCTGATGTGATTTATGCGATCATCACATTGCCACGATGTATGATCCGAACGAATCAGATGAATATCGAATTATATATCTAGATCGTTGATGAGACCATTAATTCTTTAGCCAGTGCTGAAGCCCAGCTCAGCTGCTAACAGAAACTATTCCTAATCTAATTAGGATTTGTTATCGACCTAGAAGGCTTATATTTCTCCCTCAGCTGCAGTAATAACCCGCATTTGTTGTTTATTCAGTAACATTACTTGCTTGGAAGATTTCCGCTCTCTGTACCGTTATTCAAACTGTATAGTACTGTTGTTACGACTTATAGTCATTTTATCGGTTAGGAAACTTGCTACTGTGATCATAGTCACTTCCAGTTCTCCATCTCCATAGTTTAAGACAGCATCCTTAGATCTCTAAGATACTAATGGATGTTCTTAACATTAATCCAGTGACTATCACTAGGATTGGCTTGTTTGTGAATCCATAAGCTCAAAGCGTATGGGACACCAGGTCCCGTACATTTTTCAATGTACGAGTTCTCAGAGAGTATAAAAAACCTTTAGATCTATCTCAGTAGATATTTATTCCTAGAATAAAGGTTGTTTCTCCCGAGAATTTTACGGAGAATGTTCTCGAAAGCCAAGCTTTCGCCGATTGTTTTTATGGGAATATCATTTCCAAGAAATCACATATTATCATTATTTTATAGGACAGCCACTGTCAGTGCACTCCCACTAACCTCATTATATACACAAGAATCATTTCGTTTTGAATTAAATCATAAACTATTATGATTACATCAAAACGATAATTCCATGAACATAATGATTGCCTCAATACAAACATAGATCGAATAATCTGCAAACCTTGTTTGCTGTTATGGTACGACAAAACTGACAGGATGTTGTAAACATCCTCCTAAAGGTTTCCTTTTAAGGAAAGTGATTATCCGTTCAGTTGACATACATACATGAAACATGCAGCTTTAGCAAGCATTATCCAAAAGGATTTACAGTGGCAACAGGTAAAAGGTTGAATGTAATCGACACAATTTTGATAACGATACCTTTCCGTTAAAAGCCTGATTTATACGTTGGTATGTTGCCTTCCATGTATGTCTTCCTTGAAGACTTATATAGTACCAATAGGCACAATGTCTTGCGAACATCAACTAGTATCCAAACATAGTTGATATACATGGAATCCATTTCGGATTCATGAAAATTTGCCATGATTGGGATGTTGGTTTCTATTAAGGTCCCAAGATCATAAACAAGCATGAAATATGTGGGATACAAATCAACGAAGTTGCGGAATACTCACATCGAGCGGTTGTTTTTTGAACGACGTGACAATGAACAAAACTCAAATTTCTGCTCACGAGACTG
>SKCR01003044.1:0-17056 GCA_019454045.1 Zanthoxylum bungeanum | reverse complement strand
AATCTAATTACAAATGATAAAAGAGCAATTTCCTTTGTCACAGAGTTAATTTGTACAACAACACCATGTTCTGTACAAATAGTGATGCTATGGGTCATAATTGTCCAACAATCTCCCACTTGGCCTATAGCCAATCAATCAAGTGTCCTACACTTGAAATATGTACGGTTCGCTCAAACATCTGCTGAGAAACTGCTTTCGTCAGCTGATTTGCATGGTTATCATCTGATGCGATTTATTCGATCATCACATCACCGCGATGTATGATCCGAACGAATCAGATGAATAGTTAAAGTATATACTTGGATCGTTGATGAGACCATTAATTCTTTAGCCTGTGCTATAGCCTAGCTAAGCTGCTAACAGAACTACTCCTAATCCAATTAGGATTATATAGGTCCAAAGTGCTTCTATTGCTACCTCAGCTGCAGCAATATTCCGCTTTTGTTGTTTATTCGGTAACAGTATCTTGCTTGGAAGATTTCCAGCTCACTATTCCGTCATTCAAACTATATAGTACCTTTATTACGACTTATAGTCGTAATTTTCGGTTTGGAAACTTGCATCGGTGAACCCAGTCACTTCAAGTTCTCATTCTCCATAATTTAAGAAAGCATCCTTAGTTCATCTAAGATACTCAAGGATGTTCTTAACATCAATCCAGTGACTATCACTTGGATTGGCCTGATTGTGACTCCATATGCTCAAAACATATGAGACACCAGGTCGCGTACATATATTTCAATGTACGAATTCTCGGAGAGTGCCAACAAATTTTAGATCTATCCCAGTAGATCCTTATTCCTAGAATAAAGGTTGTCTCTCCCAAGTATTCTACGGAGAATTTTCATGAAAGCCAAGCTTTCACCGATTGTTTTATGGGAATATCATTTACAAGAAATGATATATCATCTTTATTTAGGACATTCCTTGTCAGTGCGCTCCCACTAACCCTCTTATATAGACAAGAATTATCTTCATTTTGAATTAAATCATATACCATTATGATTACATCAAAACGCTGGTTCCAAGAACGCAATGCTTGCTTCAATCCATAAATGGATCGAATTAACTTGCAAACCTTGTTTGCATGTTTTGGTGCGAAAAAACCTTCAGGATGTTGTAAACATCTTCCAAAAGGTTTCCGTTTAAGGAAAACGATTTTGACGTTCAGCTTCCATATTTCATAAATGAAACATGTATCATTAGCAAGCATTATCCAAATGGATTTAATCATGGCAACGATTAAAAGGTTTCGTCGTAATCGACACAATGTTGATAACGATACCTTTTCGCTACAAGAATAGCTTAGTACGTTGGTATGTTTCCTTCCATGTATGTCTTCCTTGAAGACTCATATTGTACCAATAGGCACAATGCCTTCCGGTACAATAACCAGTGTCCAAATTTGGTTGATATACATGGAATCCATTTCGGACTTCATGTCACTTTGCCATAATAGGGAGTCGATACCTTGTATCACTTCCTCATACGTAGTCGGTTCATCTTCCTCAATAAGATTGACATCTTTACGAGGTGAGATCAGAAACCCATACCTCCCATGTTGTTTTTTGACTCTCTCCGACTTACGTGGTTCTTGTGTATTCGAAGATTGTGTTACAGTTTCATCCCTGATGAACTGTTTGTGTTCCGTTTAAGGAATCGGTGCCTTGAACAGTATTACTTCGATTTTCATCGAGTTTTACTTTCCTCCCACTTACCACTGCATATAGGTATTCCTCTTAGGAAAACCGCATGGCGAGCAACAATTAGATTGTTCTTTTGTGAGCTGTATAAGTACTATACTTTGGTTACCCTAGGATAACCTACAAATTAGGCACTTATTCGATTTGGGTTCTAGTTTGTTATCATCCAAACATATGCCTAACATTCCCAAATCTTCAGGAATTTGAAAACCCAGTTTCTTTCCTGTTCAAATCTAATATGAAGTCTGTCAAACAAATTTTTATGGAACCTTATTCAAAATAAGTATTGGACTGTTTAATGCATATCCCTAGAAGGAAAATGGTAGCTCAGAGCAACTCATAATTAACCTTACTATGTCCAACAAGGTTCGGTTTCTCTGTTCGGACACACCGTCAAATTGAGGTGTTCCAGGAGTAGTCCACTATGATAGAATACTATACTCTTTCAAGTAATCGAGAAACTTATTGCTTATGTATTTTCCACCACGGTATAATCGTGACGGTTTAATACTTTAGCCGATCTATTTGTCTACTTCGTGTCAAAACTCTTTGAATTTATCAAAAGTTTCCGATTCGTGTTTCAAAAGAAAAACATAACCATAACGCGATGCCACATCCGTAAAGGTTATGAAGTATTCATATCCACCTCTAGCCTAGCTAGATATGGGCCTACTTACGTCACTATGAACGAGGGCTAACAGATCGGTGGAACTTTCACTTTTACCAAGTAAAAGGTGTTTTAGGCACTTTTCCTAATGAACTAGATTCGTAGACATCATTTGAATAAGATCAAATCCGTCCTAGTATTCACTCTTCAAAAGTGTGGATATACGAGTCTTGTTTAATGTGTCCCAGACAACAATGCCACAAATAAGTCTCATCTGAATAATTCAGTTGGAGCTATTTGTTTGTCATGTCATACGTTTGAGATTCATTTATATTCAAAATATAAATACTGTTATTCACATCTAATGTGTTTATCTCAATATCATCTTTATAAAATAAAACACTTTAGAATATAAAGGTATACCCGTAACGAGTTATACTCTGATATAGAGATAATGTTTCTAGTCAAACTAGTTACATTATAACAGTTTCCTAATTTAAGTACATACCCAAAGGGTAGTTCCTAAACTTAGGTTTCTACGGTTAAAACAACGATTCTCGTCCCGTTTCCGATTCGTAGATCAATCTCAACTGAAGTCAGTATCCTGCTCATCAGTAGATTCTGTACATCGGTACATACCACATCTAGTATCAAAATCTAATTTTGAAACTAATAGTGAACATGTTTATGAAAAACATACTTGAAGCTGGAGCCTTGTCCCGCCTTCAATTCCTTCATGTCTGCCTTGTCCATACGACAGTCACGCTTCCAGTGACCCCGTTTGCCACAGTTTAGGCAGACATTTTGGGATATGTCCTTTGTCTTCCTAGAAGACCGTGATGATTTTGCCTTTGCCCATTTTAGAAGCTCTGGCTCTGCCTCCTAGAGCACAGCCATCAACTCTCCAAGAGTTTACAATTGGTTCATAATGAACCTGCCCCAACTTTCGGGTAGAGACTATAAGATCAAATCTTTGAAAGTCTCGTCCACGTAGGTAATGCCCAGCTAACCTAGCTGATCGATGTCAGCAATCATCTGCGACACCTAGTGCTCGATAGATGTACCCTCTGACATACACGAGCTAAAGAGCTTCTTATGCAATTAGTACTTCTAAGATCTATAATAGATCTATGAAGATCTTTAATTTCATCATTATGGTACAAGGATCTAATCCTTAATTTTGACAATGAAATTAAAGTGTCATTGCATCTAGCATAAAGGATTGCGCACTAAAGTTATCATCACATGAATCTTCCAAATATCATGTTCTACTATTTGCTCAACTCCGGGCATAGGCCCAAGAGGTTTCTCTATCAAATAGAGTAACTTCTTAGTTCCTAGGACTATCCTAAGGTTTTATTCCCAATCTGAAAATTAAAGCCGTTTAATGACATTTTCTCCCATGATTATGTTTTAAACACTAATCTTTTAGTTATCTTGATTGCTATAGTCCAACTATCCAATCAACGATTTCAAGCACTATTTAATATAATGATTACTATAGTCTAACTATATAATGAACTATAATTTGATTGGTTAAATTCAAATATATTGATTACTATAATCCAACTATATAATCAACTATAATTTGAAGTAGTTCGAATACAGTCCAACTGTTTAATTAAAACAACGATTAAATATTAGTCCAACTAATATATATATTTAACTATTGACGAAAAATGAAATGAGCGCGTATTGGCAAGTATCTAAACGAAATTGCAAATTTAATACTTGCCTCCCACTATTTTTCGGCGAGCCTCTAACCCTCTATTGAGTACTCGGGAAACCTTATTTCCTAGTGGGCTAGGATCCCGTTAAATAACACACAACCTTGAATTTGGCCAACAAGCTGTATGATATTTAACTAGGTAGATCTCTAAGATCAATTGGATCTCATCCAATTCCTAGATCCAGTAGGTGGACATCCAAGTCCGAAACATATATCTAATATATGCCAATATATCCGATATATTCCCTAACCTTTTTCCTCTGAATCAATTAAGCCTTGGCTTTGGCACAACAAACTTAATGATTCCAGTTAAGCGGGACCCATTGACCTTGGAAAGCTTCGTAATCGATGTCGATGGACAAGAAGTGATCTTGACTTTGGCCAACAAATCACAACTTGGACAAGACATGTGATATGGAACAAAGCCTTCATGATTCAAACACATCCGCGATGGACAAAGGTCTTGACTTTGGCCAACAAACCAGTGCCAATCTTGGATCTTGAGAATGAATCATTCAATGGAAGGAACAACACTTAATATTTGTTGAGGGTTTTTTCGCGTAATTGGCAACCAATTAATTATCTTTGATTAGGTCTCATCATACACCCTTAATCATGCATTCTAAAAGCATAATAAGGCGCGGTAAATAAATTAATAATGATATGCGGATGGATATTTAAAATATTTTGTTCCTAGAACAAATCTCTCCCTTTCCTCTCTCCCGCTAGCACAAATCTTACTTCTACCCAATTACATAACACTTCTAAAGAAACCTCATTTACATTGAGGGGAATATGTGAGAAGAGAAATACAAAGAGTCAAGAGGTAATAGGCTGGACACGCAGGTCCAATTTAATAAATTCTAAATTTATTACAATAATTTCCAAAATTGCCCTCACCCATCTAATATCCATCCGATATACATGATTCATACATCACATCCATGTATTAACACAAAGAATGTTATCAATCAATCTAATCCAATTAATTAATCTGAAATTAATGACCATCCAATGTTCAAACAACGATTTGATTTGCGCGAGTCCAACTCGTTTTAAGAATAAGTACTCAAAGTACGAATTCTCGAATTATATGAAACTACAATTTTAAATCCAATTTAATTTGTATTTAATACTAATTCTTTATTTAATTCCAAATTAAATAATTACACTTTTTAATGAGCCTTTTGCGGCTTAGATTCTAAATCTAATCTTTACGGGTCTTAAAGCCCAATTAACATCCATTGTCAATTTAATTAAAGTCCAATGGGCTTTCAATTAATTTATAAGGCATGGACTTTGGCAACCAAAGCCCAATAAGGAATCACCCTTTGCCAAAAATCAATTTAGGCCATTAGGCCCAATTAAAATATTTAAAGGCCCATTTAATCATATTTGGACTTTATGGAAATGGTTTTAGGCCCAATTGGATCCAACCAATTAAACTAAACCAAACTTGGCCCAACCAAGCCCATTAAGCCCAAATACAACTTTATTAGCCCAATTCCAAATTTAGCCCAATTAATTTAATCACAATATTCCAACTATCACAATTAAATTAACTAAAGTGCATTAGCCATAATTAATTAGTCAAATTAACATTTCCAAAATACCAATTACACTAATAATCATGCTAATCTTTATCAACACATGTCCAACATTATTGAATCAAAAAATCATCTCATTTCATGCTATGTTGCTCACGACAATTTCGGGTTTTTTTAAAACCGATTTCGATTTCAATCCAATTAAATCATTAATCAATTTATCCCAAGTCTTTCAACTCATCCAATGATCAAAAAACAAAAATTACCATGACTTTAGGGCATCTAGTCACATTGATTTAGCCTAGTTTATTATTTATTTTCAAAGCATGATTACGTTGTTTTTATGCATGATATTTTGATTAGTTTATGTTTATGTTTAAATAATTATTTATTTATTTTGGTTTAATGATTCAATGTGCTAATTGTGTGATATTGTGTTTTCCGTTTAAAGACTTACTTTCAAGCATGCAAACTTAGATTATGAGTTATTTTGATGAATGCGTATTAGACCTAAGTGACCCTTGAGCATATACGTTGAGTAGATTCAGTTAGTTTATTGCACAAATCATATCATCACAAGTGACATAAGTAAGGGACCATTCCGAACCCAATGGTTTGAGGTCTTCCCTTGCGAGGGGTGAGTGCGGCCTTAAATCTCATTTTCCCGGTTCACACCGGGTGGCGACTCCATTATTCTTCGGTTTAGTCCCCCGCGGGCTACTCCGTACTCCCAACTAGGCCGCGAGCCTAGAACAGCATGCGTCGCCCAAGTTCTGTGTCCTACAGGTATGCTAGGCATATGTTTGGATGATACCAAACTAGAACCCAAATCGGATAAGTGCCTAATTGTAGGTTATCCTAGCGAAACCAAAGTATAGTACTTATACAACTCACAAGAGAACAATGTAATTGTTGCTCACAATGCGTTTTTCCTAAGAGGAATACCGATATGCAGTGGTAAGTGGGAGGAAAGTAAAACTCGATGAAAATCGGAGTAATACTGTTTCAGGCACTAAGTCCTAATGGAACACAAACAATTCATCAGGGATGAAACTGTACCATAATCTTCGAATACACAAGAACCGCGTAATTCAGAGAGAGTCAGAAAACAACCTGGGAGGTATGGGTTTCTGATCTCACCTCATAAAGATGTCTATCTTATTGAGGAAGACAAACCGACTACGTATGAGGAAATGATACAAGGTATCGACTCCCTATCATGGCAAAGTTCCATGAAGTCCGAAATGGATTCCATGTATACCAACTAAGTTTGGACACTAGTTGATGTACCAGAAGGCATTGTGCCTATTGGTACTACATTAGTCTTCAAGGAAGACATACATGGATGGCAACATACAACGTACTAAGCTAGGCTTGTAGCGAAAAGGTATCGTTATCAACATTTTTTCGATTACGACGAAACCTTTTACTCGTTGTCATGGTTAGATCCATTTGGATAATGCTTGCTGATGTTGCATGTTTCATTTATGAAATATGACAGCTGAACATCAAAATCGCTTTCCTTAAACGGAAACCTTTTGGAGGATATTTAAAACATCCTAACGATTTTGTCGTACCAAAATGAGCAAACAAGGTTTGCAAGTCAATTCGATCCATTGATGGATTGAAGCAAGCATTGCGTTCTTGGAACTATATCGTTTTTGATGCAATCATAATGGTATATGATTTAATTCAAAACGAATATGATTCTTTTGTATATAAGGAGGTTAGTGGGAGCGCATTAAAAGTGATCGTCCTATAAAATGATGATATATCATTTCTTAGAAATGACATTCCCATAATAAAATCTGTGAAAGCTTGGCTTTCATGAAAATTCTCCGTAGAATTCTTGGGAGAGACAACCTTTATTCTAGGAATAAAGATCTATTAAGATAGATCTAAAGGTTGTTGGCACTCTCCGAGATCTCGTACATTGAAAGAAATGTACGCGACCTGGTGTCTCATATGCTTTTAAGCATATGGAGTCACAATCAGGCCAATCCTAGTGATAGTCACTGGATTGATGTTAAGAACATCCTTACGTATCTTAGATGATCTAAGGATGCTTTTTTAAGCTATGGAGAAGGAGAACTTGAAGTGGCTGGGTTCACTGCTGCAAGTTTCCTAACCTACAAAAATGACTATAAGTCGTAATAAGGCTACTATATAGTTTGAATAACGGAACAGTGAGCTGAAAATCTTCCAAGCAAGATACTGTTGCCGAATAAACAACAAAAGCGGAATAGTGCTGCAGCTGAGGCTGCAATAAAAGCCATTTGGATCTATAATAATCTTAATCAGATTAGGTGTAGTTCTGTTAGCAGCTGAGCTAGGCTACAACACAGGCTAAAGAATTAATGGTCTCATCAACGATCAAAGTATATACTTCAACTATTCATCTGATTCGTTCGGATTATACATCATGGCGATGTGATGATCGAATAAATCGCATCAGATGATAATTTTGCAAATCCGCTGACGAAAACTTTTTCTCAACAGAAGTTTGAGTGAACCGTATATAGTTCAAGTGTAGGACACTTGAGTGATTGGCTATAGGCCAAGTGGGAGATTGTTGGACAATTATGACCCATAGCATCACTATTTGTACAGAACATTATGTTGTTATACAAATTAATTATGTGACAAAGGAAATTGCTCTTTTATCATTTGTAATTAGATTACTGGGATATATAAATGATAAAAGTCCATATGATTAGTTCCAGATTGATAAGATATGAGACAGTATCAATCCATGAAGGTTTAATCATTAAAACATGCATAGTCGGAGTATTATCGAGATTGGACATCGATTATGCAGAATAGACTAGTATTGCACTTGTGTGTGTTATGGGAGCATAACGTCATAGTTCTAATATATTTTGGTATTGGATACTCATGCAAGTGTAATATGAGGTTGTGTTTACCGATGGTACGGAAACAGCTTCGCTCTGGATAGACCCCTCGGAATTCCATTGGTAGTATAACTATGTGTCTATGGAAGTCTGAATCAGGGTAGGTGCATTTGGTCTTAACCTGAGACTTGCATCGCAAATACTTGCGACAATCAATATACTTTGGTTTTGGTCGTCCAGGGCTTTAACCGGTTCTGTGTACGCCTCTTCTGGGTATATTAAGAATCGTAGTGTATTGGGTGTGATGTCAAGATGGAAGTATCACTCCAGTTATATGGACATGATGGTCACGTAGGATACGGAACTAGTACTCTTTAGTACTGCAGTCATCGGGATAATATGACTAGGTCATGATTATCCGATTATAGAGACTAGTTACCAAAGATCCGATATGTGCTTCGTACGGGGCAGACACAATTCCAGCCCTAGGCCTAGCACGTAACATCCAATACTAGATCACAATACGCAATACTACGTATACTACGCCTGATATAGATTACATATTCCTTTAAGAATATTTCTGGAGAATTGGGTAGGCACGATGCTTTGCTAGAAGCCAACCATGCCTTGTAAATCGGTAAAAACGTAGTACTAGGTACGTACGTGTTCGGATAGTCCGACAACCGGATTTACTGCCAACATATCCGGGGATCTCATGGGTCGCTTCTCGAAGATTCACCGATGACGTATGACTCGCACATTATTAATCTGGGATTAATTAATAGAGAGAGAAAATTAATATAGGATTAGTTACGGAGATATTTTATGTGGGATAAAATATTATTTATAGAGAGAGAACGATTAATTTGGAATTAATAGATAAAATAATATATTCGATATATTATACGAAATTAGATTTCGACGCGGAATTAAAATTATATTTTAATTCGGGCAAACAAGTTAATTTAGAATTAATTCGCTAGCGACGTGAATAATAATTTTACTAGGCATAATTATTTAATTAAATTTGATTTAATTACGTCGCAACGGAAAATTCGTTAATTCGAAATTAGCGAACCCGAGCCCGGGAGTGTTTGCAGGCCCACTCGCATTTCGAATTCAAGTGCGGCCCACAAGTCACATCAAGCGTCACATCATTAGTCATTTAAGTGATGGATTTCTTGTCACTTTGAGTGATGTGATGTTAGTCACTTGTGATTGATGTGGGTGGTTGAAAAGCTTCATTGCCTTGTACTTTTTGGATTTGAATTTTTGTTATTAGTTTTTGGAAAACCAAATACACAAAAACCAAATCTCTTCTCTCTCCTTATAACACACACGGTTTTGGAACCAATTTTCTCTCCTCTCCTATTCGGCTTTTGAAGCCAATTTTCTCTCTAATTTCTTGGCTAGGCCGAGAGCAAGAAGAAGACCAAAGGGGAAATTTTGTGGCAAAATTTCCTAGTGCTAGCACACTAAAGAGTCATCCAAAGGTGATAGGGAAACAAACCCTTGAGCATGGAATCACCATTTACAAAGCTTGGAGCTTGGAGCACACATGGAGGGCTTGACCGAATTCCTTGGAGCACAAAGAGGGCTTGGCCGAGAGCTTCAATGGAGGAGCAAAAGTTTTGTGTTCATCGCATCAAAATCCGATCATTGTAAGTATGATTCCGCCATACTTCTTTGTTGTATTCACATGATTTTCATTGCTTGAATGATCTTGGGACTATAGTAGAAACCCAACAAATTTATCAAGACTTATGAAGTCTAAAACTATCTCCATTGCCAACATAAGAAAAAACCTAATGGGTTACACACTTTAAAGTATTGATGAGTTAATGATAAATTATGTAGATTTAAGTTTTATGACTTAAATGTTAAGTTCTTAAACTTTGGGGTAAATTCATAATTTTAGAAATTATGGATAAAAATGAAATTCTGGAAATTTTAGGACCAAAGTGTAAATATGAAAATTAGGGACTGTTTCATAATTTCCAAAAGTACATGGGTCATTTTGTAATTTCCAAAAGTATAAGGGCTGAAATATAATTTAGCAAAGTATTAATTATAATTTCAGATATATAGTATTCTAATTTGATTAGAATTGATAAATTTTACTTAGTTAATTAAATAAAATAAAATAAGGATAATAGTTGTTTATTTAGGATGGATTAAAATTCTTATTTTAATAGGATTAAGTCATATCCGTATCCTATTAATTCTAATATGATTAGAATTAAAACAACTCAAATTAAACTCTATAAAAAGCACTATTCACGTCTAAAATAAGTAGTGAAAAAGAGAAATTTGATTTCTCAATAAAAGAATTTTAAGCAAAAATTCTTAAGATCCCAAAATTCCATAAACCCTAAAACGAGTCTATTTTCTTAAGCTAGCACCAAAGAAAAGACACTTACATAATATTGGATTTTAAAAAAATATAAAATCTTTAACTCTCTGCTTTGTGTGGATACCATTGGAGGCCAAACGTGTGGGTGACTCTGAAGAATTCACGAGGATCGCTTAAAGGTTTAAGGTACGGTTTTATTTATATTTTATAAATAAATATTATCATGAAGCATGACAAAATTAATTATGATCTTGAATTGGAAATTTATGTTTAAAATTGAAATATTTTAATTTTCCGCCGCATATTGCATGCTAAATTTCCAACAGTGGTATCAGAGCCTAAATTAATTTGCATGCTTTTGATATGATTTTATATGCATATTGTAATGATTATGTAAACTTATGGGATATGATTAAATTGAGATTAATTGAAATTTATTTAATTGAGAATAAATTATGTATATATATATATAACTATATATATTATATACTAAATATATATATAGAACGAACAGTGCCGCTTCTATTCTGCAAACCAGCAGCAAAGCGCATGGCATCAATTTGATGTCATGCGCTGATATCATGATGACGTCATAAATTTAAATTAAGTAACCTAATAAGATTAGGATACAAATTAAATTTGAATGATTTTGATTTATAAGGAATTTAATTTTATTTCAATTAATGTATTCTACTACAATTAAAATTTATTAAGAAATAAAATTCTAATTGGATAATGAATTTATCTCTAAAATAAATTTAAATTAAGTAACCTAATAAGATTAGGATACAAATTAAATTTGAATGTTTTCTAATTAGATTAAAAATTTAGAATTCAAATTTAAATAGGATACATTTAATCTCAAATAAAGGAAATTGTTTCCTATTAGAATAATGATTCTAGTTATACAATTTTAATAATATTAAAATTATATTCTAATAAGATTAGGATAAAATATTTAAGTCCCATAAATAATTAAAATAATAAAATAATATCATAAATTTATCCAATAAGATTTGATAATAAAATATTAGGAATATTTTAAAGAAATTGTGGTGAACTAAAATACATTAGATCTATAAATAAGAGACCTAATTTAAATAGACTTGGAATTTAGCTGCTTTTTTGATTGATGCATGTCAAACTGGTTGTGTCAAAAGGGCGATAAGAGCTTAATAAGTTTGTGTTTTAAGTGGGACCGCTATGACCCCTCCACTCTTATGGGAACCTAACTGGTGCATTCTTTCATTCAAAATGCTTTATTCTAAAGTTTAAATAAATTGAAACTAAAATCCCTCCGAATAATTTAAGTATATAACATTGCCTTCCATTATTATAATCAAAACCAGAACTCTTTGTTATTCTTGATTACTTGGCCCTCATCAAGATCAAGTTTAACATCAAATATGTTTAGATTATAAATAACGGTTTGACTTAACCAAAATATTTGATGAGTTGACCCTCGTCATGATCATTTATTTTAGAGGCAAAGGTAAAGTTTCATATAAGATATGATGACAAGAGTTGTCTGTTGGACAACTGTGACCCATAGCATCACTATTTGTAAAAGACAGGTGAATCTTTGGGAAGCGACCCAAGAGATCCCTAGATATGTTGGCAGTAAATACGGCCATCGGACTATCCGAACACGTGCATACGCGGTACCACATTCTTACTGATTTACAAGACATTGTTGGCTTCTAGCAAAGCACCGTGCCTACCCAATTCTCTAGAAATATTCTTTAAAGGAATATATAATCCTTACCAAGCATAGTATACTAAGTATTGCGTATTACGATCCAGTATCATATGTCACTTGCTAGGCCTGGGGCTGAAATTGTGTCTGCCCTGTACGAAGCATATATCGGATCACCAACAACTAGTCTCTATAATCAGATAATCATGACCTAGTCATATTATCCCGATGACTGCAGTACTTAAGAATATTAGTTCTGTATCCTACGCGATCATCATCTCCGTATGACTGAAGTGATACTTCCATCTTGACATCACACCCAATACACTACGATTCTCAGTATACCTGTAGGCACTGCATTTTTACATATAAGTCCCTATGATGAGTCTCATTTGGAGACACTACCTTTTAAGTCACGGAAGTCGCGGGAAACGGACGTCGGAAGAGGAAATTCAGAATAAGCATGTCATCAGATTCATTTCACAGGTTCACTATTTTCGTTCGTGCTGCGTTCGTGACCACGTTCGAACGTCAAGCAGATTACGGGCGTTCGTGTAGCGTTCGAATCGGCGTTCGAACGGTGTCGGTATTTTTGGTTTTGCTGCTAGCCTCACACCCAAGCCTAATTAGCCCACCAAAGCCCATAAAACACATCCAAATTAATAAAACACATATTTAACACATGGGGAATTAAATAAAATCTAAAAATCATATACCAAATTAAAATAAATATCAAATAAAATCATGCCTAATTAAAATCAATCAAGATTATTATATTCTTAACCAAACAAATTAAATATATTAACTTCATAATTAACCAAATCTCGTCTCCAATCAATCTTTGGTTTTCCTTACATAGCACCAAATCATATCCTCCTTTAATGCACCAAATCCCTTCCTTGTCAAGCAAGGATTCACCCATCCCATTTTTCTATAAAAGAGACCCAAAACCAAGACACTCCTCTCTCTCTCAGGCATACATAAAGAATAACAAGCAAAAAAATTTCACTTCTTCTCCTCTCTATTGCCGAGCATATCACTCAAAAATCCCCTCCCATTGCCACAAAATCACCACCCAAAACACCATCTCCATTGCCGCACAAACCACCATTGAAGCACTCCCCCCGAACAGTAAGCTAAACTACTGGAAATCACAGCCTCATATTACCGAAAATCACTACTTAAAACATTCACTGTTTGACCAAAAACCTGTCCCTGGAACACCCCCCTAAACTACCGAAACTCACCCCTAAACAACAGCCCATTAACCATAAAAACAGTAGCCTAAAACATCAAAAATAGTGACCGAAATACAGCAGCAAAACAGTAGCGAAACGAAAGGAAAACAGTAGCCCGAACAGTAAAGCAGCGAAGGGAAACATTGAACCAGTGAACCGGAGGAGTTGCGGAGCATCCACTCTTAAAACGACCACGTACGGTACTTCCGAGAGTCGACATAAAAGGTTAGACCTGAGGGCACTCTTCGTAGTTATTTTTATTACATCTTTTAATCGTTTTAGTTATTTATTCCGTATGAGAGTCGTTCATGGATGCATGTTGTGGCTTTGAATAAAATGGAAAATGTGTCGCCTCTTGTGGTATATAGGATGGAAACCCAAACATAAATTCCGTAGCCGAATCCGAATGGACGGTAGTGCGGTCTGTACTTGGGATACAACTCCACGTACCACTTGAGTAAATGCCACATATTTTGTTTTATGTTGTTTGATTCGTTTATTATCCGTTATTTAAATTATGCATGTTATTTGTTTGTGTAATGATGAGATAAAGCGTATGGGCTTAGTAAGTTGGATTAAAGGTCCTCCATTTCGAGGGGTTAAAATCCTTTACCATGATGATTTGCTGTTCCGGATGACGTATATTCGGTTTAATGTAAGATGTGTTCAATCGGGTATACAAAGTTCGATATCGTTGTCTTTATTTTTATATCCATTATGTCATTAGCGCATGGGCTTAGTAAGTTGGATTAAAGGTCCTCCGTTTCGAGGGGTTAAAATCCTTTACCACGATGCTTCACCGCGCCGGATGACGTATATTCGGTTGAATGTAAGATGTGTTCAATCAAGCATACAAAGTCCGATATCGTTGTCTTTGTTTTTATGTGCATTATATTATTAGCGCATGTGCTTAGTAAGTTGGATTAAAGGTCCTCTATGTCGAGGGGTTAAAATCATTTACCACGATGCTTTGCCACGCCTTGTAGCCCGTTATTATTTATTAGGTGTCATCTATTCACCCGTTTATATATGCGTCATGTTGTTTACTACTTTTTTGAAGTCACTGCTGTAACCCCGTTCGAACGCGTTTCAGAACGCCGCACGAACGCATGTTTTCTGTCTCAGTTCGTTCGAACGCATTTACAAATGCTATACGAACGTGATCCTTCTGTTTACCATTCGAACGCGTTTACTAACGCTACATGAACGCGCACATATTTCCTTCATTTTATTCATGCATCAGGTCCGGTCCCGTTCGAATGCGTTATCAAATGCTATACGAACGCGAACCTTCTGTTTACCATTGGAAAGTGTTTACGAACTCTACACGAATGCGCATACACTGAACTGAGTCATTTTCATCACATGTCATGCATAATTGTTTCTTAGGTGATTTCTCTTGTATCATGTAATCAATCATATTATTTGTATCCCTGCATTTATCTGTTTGATGTGTTCATAAGATGGTATTCAAGCATGATTTAGCCTATTTAGTTGTTCATTTTCAAGCATGATTAGTCATTTATTTTGCGTTTGGAATTTGCATTATGTTTAGGTTGTTCTTTGTTTTCCGCATTATACGATCGAAGTATGTTCATGAGATTACCGTGTGCTATTACATGTTCGCCGTTATTCCAATTTGCTTTCATGCTTGATTGTACAATTATTATCTACCGGCATGCTTATGATCGAATGTAATATGTTTATGACATTGTATGCTAGCCGTATTTATCTCTATATATGCAAATTGGGACATAGATTAAATGCAAATATGTTGTATGCAAATCCGGACATAGGTTATATGCAAACTTAGATATGAGCCTTGTACTTATGCATGCGAACTTAGGAGTAAATTATCCTTGGAAATAAATGTTGTTTTGGCTTGGTTGAATTATCGCACAAATTATTTTATTACAAGTGGCATAAGTAAGGGACCATTCCGAACCCAATGGTTTGAGGTATTCCCTTGCGAGGGGTGAGTGCGGCCTTAAATCTTTGTCCCGGTTCACACCGGGTGGCGACTCCATTATTCTCCGGTTTAGTCCCCCGTGGGCTACTCCGTACTCCCAACTAGGCCGCGAGCCTAGAACAACATGCGTCGCCCAGTTTCTGTGTCCCACAGTATGGCGACTCCACTGGCGATAGAGAATCGGCCCCGAAATAATGTCTTGTAATATTATGATTTATGCTTTAATTAACTGTGTCTACTATGGGTTAAAAAGGGTTTAATTAAAGGCACTTTTAAGGCTGGGTAATGGTTTGGTGTCTTCCTTCATTCACTACCTTTCTATAAGGAAAAGCTGTGACGGCACCTAGATATTCATCTACTCGTAGCCTACTGTGATGGACTAATTTGGAGGACTCGTTGTTTATTCCTGACACTAAGCGATAAGAGCCTAAGAGGCTTGGGTACTTAAAAGAGCCTCGCTCCACCCTCCGTCTGGGGAATCTACAACGGGAAATCCATTTGACAGTCAGTCACACACCATAGCTCGTTGGCACGTACTGTAAGGTATAAAAAATGTGTGCTCACTTGGTTGCTCGAACCCTTGATTGGGGAGACCTAGTTATGGGCAATCCTTCACCAGCGAGAGTCTTTATCTACACTCCCGAAACCTGCACGTAGACCGGGGTTATATGGCCTATGGCAACGATTTCCTTGTGCTTGTGGACCATCCTCATTTGGATACATTTGGACTTCTTGTCAGAAATGCGAACTTGTTGGGCCATTTAAACTGGGACGAGTTCGTATCCTATGACAATTGGGCCAAAAGCTTCTGAAATGTTGATAGGCCACCCTGTAGAAAATATTTATGTATGCTTGTGTTTGGGAACATTATCGTTTGGATCCAATCGGACCTTTTGTCATGAGGTATGGGCTTGTTGGGCCATTTAAACTGGGATAAAAATGTATCTTATGATGATTGGGCTAAAAGCTTCTAAAACGCCAATGGGCCATTATATGTTTGTGTTTAGGAATATTATCATTTGGATACGGTTGGACTTCTTGCCATAAGATGTGAACTTGTTGGGCCATTTAAACTGGGACAAGTTCACTCCTATGACAGTTAGCCCAAAAGCTTGTATAATGATGATGGGCCGATTTGTGTGAAAAATTTAATGAATTGATAATTCCTTGTATCGCATGCATCTCATTCATCTCATGCATACAAATATCCTGTTAACACCCTCTATATCTATAAAAGACATTATAGATTCCTGTTGGGTTAAGAAATAAGGAAGACTCACTAAAAGACCGGGAACAGATATTAGTAGTACATCTGATAACGAGGTATCTGTTAGACATATGACCCATAGCGTCACTGTT